>CAUZXP010000309.1:5000-13331 GCA_963584105.1 Alviniconcha strummeri | reverse complement strand
GAACCTGATGATTTCCAACCAGAGCCAGAGAGAAGGCGGGGGGAGGGGGGGGGGGGAGGAATACGAATATTTATTGAGCTATACCATATGCCAGTGTCAGTATGAGGGAGGCGGGAAAGGGGGGGGGGGGGGGGGGAGCGAGTGAGTTACAAATGCATATGCCCCATGAGCGAAATACATGATCATTTATCTAAAGTAGAACTTTATGATTTGCAACCAGAGAGAGAGAGAGAGAGAGAGACAGAGACAAACAGACAGAGACAGAGTTTGCAACCAGAGAGAGAGAGGACAGACAGAGACAGAGACAGAGAGAGACAGAGAGAATGAATGAATGAATAAACTTTATTTTACGAGGGTAGTGGAGTAGACACAGGGTCTTTTTACATCCAGCCCTCGCTGGACAGAGAGACAGAGAGAGACAGAGACAGAGAGACAGAGAGAGAGAGAGAGAGACAGAGAGAGAGAGAACTCAAACTGGAAAACTTAATTTTTACAAGGATTGCAGTTTAGGTTTAATGGAAACCTATGTAACAACTAGTCCTTGCTAAACTACTGGTGATTTAAAAAACAAGGCATCAACTGTACTACAGAGAGAGAGAGACAGAGACAGACAGACAGACAGACAGACAGAGAGACAGAGAGAGCAGAAACACTGATGAATTAAAAAACTAAAAAAAAACTAAGGGCATCAGTTGTAGAGAGAGAGACAGACAGACAGACAGAGACATAACCGTGTGAACAGGGAGGTGGAGGTGGTCCTGGATTCTCATTCCCTGCTCCCCACACCCCACATCCCCACCACCACCCCATTCCCTCACCCCTAATGACCCATGCTGTTTCTATGGACGTAAACATCATTGAAACAATGAAAGACAGAGAGAGAGAGAGAGAGGTGGTGAGTTCCAATTGCCATCGACAAGTGCCACAAAGCTGATGACTGAGTGTTCATCACGGCCAACCAGAACGAATTTATCAGTTTCTTTTGTTCTCTTTCGTTTTGTTTGGAAGCAACAATGTTCTGCTACTTCTCTCTAATTCCTGGATGGTTCTGATTGCGCTAATGTTTTCCGGACAGGTCAGTGGCCCGTCTGCCTGTCTGTCTTCCTCTGTCTCCCTGTCTGTCTCTGTCTCTGTCTATGTCTATGTCTGTCTGCCTGTGTCTGTGTCTGTCGCCTTTGTGTGTGTGTGTGTGTGTGTGTGTGTGTGTGTGTGTGTGTGTGTGTGTGTGTGTGTGTGTGTGTGTGTGTGTGTGTGTGTGTGTGTGTGTGTGTCTGTCTGTCTGTCTGTCTGTCTGTCTCTGTCTCTCTGTCTATCTGTCTGTCTCTGTCTCTGTCTGTCTGTCTGTCTGTCTGTCTGTCTGTCTGTCTGTCTCTCTCTCTCTCTCTCTCTCTCTCTCTCTCTCTCTCTCTCTCTCTCTCTCTCTCTCTCTCTCTCTCTCTCTCTCTCTCTCTCTCTCTCTCTCTCTCTCTCTGCCCCTCTCTCTAGGTAGATAGATACGTCTGTTAGATAGGTCCAAATGGACCAAATGCTACTATCCTTGAGTATTAAAGTTTTCGGGTTTGAGTTCGAGTTCTCTCTCTCTCTTCCCCCCACTCTCTGTCTGATCAAAAGAATGAACACACGAACAAACGCGCGAGCACATGCAAAAAGAAAGGGGGGGGGGGGGGGGGTGGGGGGAGGAGTGGAGTGAGCATTAAAACAATAAAATGCTACTGATTTGTCAGTAATCAATTATTTAGCCCTCAAGACTCTGCCCACGAAGCAGCTCGCTCATCTAATTAGAGCCCTCGCTAGGTGGGCTCCTCAGCGCGTGCGGAGTGTCAGTGTTTATTACCCCCATTTATTAGAGAGCGATGCACGAAACGTAACTCGGTTTGACGCTCCGTGCGTCGCGTCGCGTGCTGCTGCCGGTCCTGCTTTTTTCTTTTTTCTTTCGATTCTCCACCTCTCCTCCCTCTTTTCCCTCCGGTGGTTAGTTGACGAAGTCTATTGTCTTTTCCATAACTCTCTCTGTGTGTGTGTGTGTGTGTGTGTGTGTGTGTGTGTGTGTGTGTGTGTGTGTGTGTGTGTGTGTGTGTGTGTGTGTGTGTGTGTGTGTGTGTGTCTCTCTCTCTCTCTCTCTCTCTCTCTCTCTCTCTCTCTCTCTTATTTTAGTTCATCATTCTTGATGCTAAACTGGACCTTGCTCAACATGTTAAGACAATACAGAGAGAGAGAGAGAGAGAGGAGAGAGAGACGAGAGAGAGAGAGAGAGAGAGAGAGAGAGAGAGAGAGAGAGAGAGAGAGAGAGAGAGAGAGAGATGAGAAGAGAGAGAGAGAGAGAGAGAGAGAGAGAGAGAGAGAGAGAGAGACAGACAGACAGACAGACAGACAGACAGACAGACAGACAGACACAGACAGAGACAGAGAGAGTTAACAATGCATGTTTCAGTGTGCAATACTGGATAATAATTACGCAATATGTGAACAAAACCTCGGTTAAACTATGTGGCAATGTTTGCAGAATCAAAATACCGACAAAATGCGAAGCAAAAAAAAAAAAAAAAAAGTTAGCCGACCAAAAACAAAAACAAACAAACAAACAACAAACAACATCAACAATAACAAAAAACATCAAACATGGATAGAACTGACCTTCTTGAGAGTACAAATGACGTGGAGATTTTGTTGATTATAATTTATAGACAATCGAGTGACCCACAGAGACAGAAAGAGAGAGAGAGTGAGAGAGTGCGTGTGTGCGTGCGATTGTGTGTGTGTGTATGGGGGGGGGGGGGGGGGGATTCTGTCCACCGCATGTTGACATACCCTTGTTGCTATACTGAGTGCTAAGCGACGGCGTCATTGACAACAGGGAAGGAGATCGGGTTGGTTGACAGACAGCGTGTTGACTTTAAACCGGTTCAATTAAAGTGGCTCCTGTCGTCCTTACATGTAGGTGTGAATTCCTTTCTTGGCATGTTCAAGAGGGCCAATAAAGACCTTGTCTTAGCGGACTCCATTCTTCTGCAGCTGTGTAGAAATTCGTTCCTTTTTTGTTTTTGTTTCTTCTTCTTCCTGCTCTTCTTTTTCTTATTTTGTATTCAGTTTTCGGGGTAGGTACTTGTTTCTCGTACCAAATGCAGCGCATTTATTTGAAGATTAAAAACAAAACAAAAACAAAATCCCTCGTTTTCCTTCATCAGAAGAACGAAACAAAACAATAATTATGTACAGAGTTCAGTCAATTTCTGTTGTTGTTTTGTTTGTTTGTTTTAGTTTTTTCTCGCAACCTCAGTGAGGAGAATGAATATCTAAATAATACATTCGTCCTTGTGAAAATGTTTGCTCTTCGATAATATTTCAGTGTACACAGATAACGTACGAACTGGAATTTGTAACTGTATGCCTGACACAAGCAAGCAAGCAAGTAACCACAAACCAGACTGTCGTCGAGAATCTAGCCTGTACACTGTTACGATTGACTGCCACTAGGTTCATCGTGTAGTCTTTACCAGTTTGAGAAGTATACCCTTTTCCTTGCAATTGCAAGTTGAGATAATGTTGCTGATTGCAATCGAGGGGGGGAAGGAGGAGGCAGGAGAAGACGATGGAGCATGGTATGGATGTGTACTGTGTGTGTGTGTGTGTGTGTGTGTGTGTGTGTGTGTGTGTGTGTGTGTGTGTGTGTGTGTGTGTGTGTGTGTGTGTGTGTGTGTGAAGGCTCGGCCCCGGGTGTTCCCGTGAGGCTTTGGCTGTTATGATATTCAAATTCATGTACCCTGATTGTATAGCCATTGCGGGCAGAGAACCTCATTACAGTTGAGCGCAAGGACCTTTAAGTTTTGGATTTAAAAAAATCTAGTTAGCAACCCATGCAACTGGGTGTTTGCAAAACGCGCACATTTTGCGCCTGTCCACGGCTTTTCAGCCGGCCTGCCCAGTCCGTAGTTCCCGAATCGCCCAAACTAAGTCCCGTTAGGCTACCTATCCGTCCTGTCAGTAAGCCTACAGGGTCAATACTTTTACCTAATCCCAATTTCCAAACAGTCCTAGTCAGCTAGCCTACGGTCATGCCACGCATGAGCGAACTAACGGGGCAAATTTGTGACGCTAACAACATAATTGAGCTTGCGTCGACAGTGCGACTGCGCAGCGACAGGGAGGCTGATAAGATGATGCAGGAGCTCCGTTCAGGAATGTGTCTGCCCCTCGGGCTCTTTCGCTGGCTTCTGCCTCGTGCAGATGGCCAAGACTTGGGAGGAAATTGATGATTCTGGAGGAGTCTGGGCATCAGCGATGCCCGGTGGTGAAGGTTTGGCTTGTATCCGTTATAGAGTTTGGTTGAACCAAGAGACACTACGCTACAGAGACACTAGTTGATGGTGCTGTGGTATCCATGGTTAAACTTGTTGAATGCTGACGGAGCTGTCTCCGCCGAGGTACTGGCAGGGCGGAACGAGATCCCAGGAAGCTGGTGAGGGAAGAGAGAGACTATGACACTACACTGCCACTGTTTAACGCCGAACTGTCTCATTTCCGAATAGTCCGAAGAGGTACTGGCAGGGCGGAGCGAGATCCCAGGAAGCTGGTGAGGGAAGAGAGAGACTATGACACTACACTGCCACTGTTTAACGCCGAATTGTCTCATGTCCGAATAGTCCGAAGAGGTACTGGCGGGGACCTAGATCCCAGGAGGTGGGTGGGGAACAAAGGAGACTGTACCTAACAACATACACTGTCATTGGTTAACCTCCCATCCCTAAAGCCTTATGGTTTCTGTGGATATAAAGCAACATTGAAACCAACTGTTTAAGGCGGAGTTGTCTCCGAAGAGGTACTGGCGGAGACAGAGATCCCAGGAAGTGGGTGGGGAAACTGAGAGGGAGACTATACCTACCGCTACTCTGTCACCACCAGAATGGTTCTGCATTAAGATGGGCAATGATGAGAGCCATTTTAATCTTTCACTAACTGTGAGAGGCAAAGTCACAAGGCAATGTCCACAAATCAAAAGCAGCTTTGAAGGGAAAGGAGAGCCGAAACGGAATCGAACCGACGTCCTGCTTACCGGCCTAAAGCCCGTTCTTAATTGGGCGAACATTTGCTTCGGCGAACTTAGTTCGGAGTATTCGTCGAACATTATTCGTTTCTTAAATGAGCTCATAGTTCCCCAAACTTGGTTCAGACAGTTCAACGAACTATACTTCGTTCTTAACTGGCTTATGATAAGATGCAAGCTTCGGCCCGAACTTGCGGCAGAAGCGCAGCAGACAGCGTCATCCAAAATGCAGGCTAAAGTCAAGTCGTCAAGTCAATACACTTTAATCATCCTTCACAGGGAAATTCAACTAACTAATATATCTTTCTGGGTCCCAGAAACAAGGCTGCGCCTCCCACAAGAAAAAAAAAAAAAAAGAAAAAAAAAATTCCTCCGAAGCGAGTGAAGTACCTAGCGATACAATCATCCTTTTATTTATTTGTTTATTTATTTATTTTATTTTTCTTCCTTATCCACAGGAGAGCTCTCCGCTCTCAGTTAATCAGAGGCAAAGTTCGTCGAATAGGGCGAATATTCACAGAACATGTTGAGCAAAGCTTTTTGGACCCCGAATATAGCTTCGTCGCAGTTCGACGAATATTCCGAACTATATTCTCGAAGCAAAAGTTCGCCCAATTAAGAATCAACTGTATTCGCCGAATACTCCCGACTATGTTCGCGAACAAATGTTCGCCCAATTAAGAACGGGCTTAACGCCTTACCGCAAGGCCAAACCGGCTCACCTCCGTTATTGAGGTGTTGCAGTGGACTTCAGCAGATCAAGGTCAACACAGGTAAGTGTGAGCCGGTTTGGCCGAGCGGTAAGGCACTAAGGCTGGTAAGCAGAAAAAGTCGTTGGTTCCAATCCCCCTACCTCATCTCTCCTTTCTCTTCTAAAGTTGTGGTCTGTGGACACGGTCGTGTCACTTTGCCCTTCACACATGAATTAAACATTATCGAAACACATAAAAGGCTGAAAAGAACGTTTATTTATTACAGATTTTTTTTTCACTCATCCCCCCAACCACCCGGAATTTTCCAGTCCGAGCCATAGCTGAAGAACAAAAGTCTGACACAAGAATGACTGCAAGCATTCTGAAACAAGATCCAAACACATATAAAGTTCAAAAGGACGCCATTTATTAGGACAAAACACAACGCGCGAATTTTCGGGGTAATCCCCTTTAACAAACAAGGGGGAAAAGGGGATTACCCTGAAAATTCGCATGTTGTGAAGGGGATTACTCCGAAAATTCGCATGTTGTGTTTTGTCCGAATAAACAGCGTTCTTCTGAACCTTTCATGTGTTTGGATCTAGCTGAAGAGTTTGTGTCATGTTGACTCACAGCCTGCCAACTTTGATCCATCAGCCCACATTTTGTGCGGATTCTATCGGAAAGGTTGGAAGCCCCCAACACTACAGGTACTTATCGGTTCGGAATCTCCCAATCAGTTATCAGCAGCAGCATCTCCCGTGAGTCGCTGTTCTGCATATGTACAGATCACGTCCGCCTTGTTTCGTGACCGCCTCGCTCGGTTTAGCCCTAAGGGAGAACACTCTGCGACTTCAGAGGCTCCTTCCGTCCGGTTATCTCCTCTCGTATCACAACAAGCCGAGCGATCTCGCGTAAAAGGTCGCACATTCCTCAGGGCGGTTTCGTTACAGTGGCTCACCTCACCTTTCCTTTTGCTGCGGTTTGTGGCCAACAACATCAACTTGAAATAGCCCTGTGCATGAATTCCGCGCTGTCGCACTGATCAAATCTGGGACCGGCATCTGATCGGCCAGCGTCTTTGAGGTCTGCGTGAAGGACTGGACGTTTGCTTCAATGTTGCTTTACGTCCACAGGGACCATGAGGCTTATTAGGGACGGAGAGCCCAGGACCTGACGGCCACCTCGACTTCCGCACAGCTCCTGAGCTCTGGACTGGTCGTTGAAGTTGAAGTGTTGCTTTACGTCCACAGAAACCGTAGGCTCATTAGGGACGGGAGCCCAGGACGGCTACCTCGACTTTCACACAGCTCCTGAGCTCTGAAAAGGACTGGACGTTTGATTCAATGATGCTTTACGTCCATCGAAACAGTAGGCTTATTAGGGAAGGCCATCTCGACTTCCGCACAGCTCCTGAGCTCTGAACTGGTTGTGGCCACAGTGTCGTTTTTGACCCGAGGGTCGTGTGTCTTTGTAGTGGTGGCGGCAGACTGCGGTGACTGTGATGGTGACGGTATCGGGGCCTTGGTCAGGGCTTGCTGGGCGGCCCGTTACCTTAGGGCGGTTATACCACCACACTGATACATCGCTCGTTCATTTGTTGTTGTTTTTTCAGAACTCTCCGCCCCTCCCCTCCCACCGCCCCACCCCCACCCCCCGCGCCCACCCGTTCCATCGCCAAGCTGAGGAGCTGTGTCAAAGAAGAGGTGGACGTCCTGGGCTCCCCGTCCCTGATAGTTCCTACGGTCTCTCCTTTACGCAAAGCAACATTGAAGGAACGATCGCCGCTTGTTTATTTGTTGATTTGGACTTTCGGAGCTTCAGGAGCTGTGTGAGAGTCGAGGTGGATGTCGTCCTGTGCGTCCCTAATAGTCCGTAAGGTCTCTGTTGATGTGAAGCAAAATTTGAAGAAGAAGAAGAAGAAGGCTTGACTTTTTTCTCAACTACTTGTATTCTATTCGATACCACGCAAGAGAAACCGACGTTAAACTATTCAGCAACAACTTAACTGGTTTAAGCGTCAGTTCCTGACAGTTCCTTTTTTTTGTCCGTACAACGTATGTAGATTTGTTAAAAAATAAAAATAAAAATAAATAATCTTTTTAGCGTTCCTCACCTACAACCTTGGGGTTCACCTAAGACTGGGTGAGAAGGTAGCGTGTGAAACCGTTTCCCCATGCGCGTACATACTGCCATAAATCGAAGTTTTCTCCCCTCTGGCTGCACATCCTGATAGTTATAACTGTCATGGCTGAGTGGGCGTTACAAATCGATCTATCTATCTGTGCATCCATCCATCTGCTTATCTATCTCCTGTGAGATATATAGTGCGTGCGTACATCCTTATAACTGTCATAGCTGAGTGAGCGCTAACAATCTCTGTCTGTTCATCTATCTTTCTAGCTATCTAGGCGTAAAACACCAAGCTACTTACTTGTTCTAGCTATCCGTTTATCTATCCATCTGCCTGTCTATCACACACATTGTACAGGCGCAGTGTTACCCGTCACTCCGGTAGTAGCGCGCTGATTTGGGAGGATTCCAGTTGTGGAGTTTGTCGTGTCATGAAGATGACTATTAAAGCTGAAAGTAATCCTG
>CAUZXP010000308.1:0-12500 GCA_963584105.1 Alviniconcha strummeri | reverse complement strand
AGTCAGACGGTGAAAAATGAGATGTAGAACTAGGACGACACGTAAACAACAGTCAGTCGGTAAAAAATGAGATGTAGAACTAGGACGACACTTAAACAACAGTCAGTCGGTGAAAATGAGATGTAGAACTAGGACGACACTTAAACAACAGTCAGTCGGTGAAAAATGAGATGTAGAACTAGGACGACACTTAAACAACAGTCAGTCGGTGAAAAATGAGATGTAGAGCTAGGACATTTACCATCTTTTGGTTGAACTATGTTGTTTTCGTATAACGTCGGAACTGATTCGTGTTCGACATCAGCCTTCACTTTGTTGAAGACCGATCATGAGTTTAGAACAACAGTTATTCCTGTCCAAAACAGTATCTGTTTTCTGTTCAAGTTAGAAAACAGTTGCCATTATCTGAATGATACGCACTCTAGGACACTCTCGGAAAATACTACCCCTATAGCAAACCGGTGGAATCAATCGAGTGCAAACAGTTTCTACCGTTTCCTCCAGCTCCGAGAACAATCTTCATTTTTATTCCACCTTACAAGTTTTCCGTGAGTCTTTATTTCTATGGTGTACTAACCTTCATTCAACATTCTAGATGGTGGAGTGCAAATGGGTTTTCTTCGCGTACATCCCACCACCTGATCTTAACTAAATCGAGGTGAAGAATCAACATACAAGGGAGTTAATTAGCGCTTGAAATACGTAACACAAGTACAGCAACAAAGACCTAAGTTGCCTACGGTGACTCTCACCTGGCATGTAAGTAAATTGGAGTTTTACACGCGGTCAACCAGTGCGGTCACCTGGCATGCGTGTAAATACAAGGTACATAAACTCAACCAGAGGTACATCGTCAGATCGGGGTGAACCTTAAGGCAAATTCATCTTCCAAAATATGCTGTCAAGCCAAACATGGTAAGTATTAATAATGATACTTCAGTGAGCTACCTCATATGCTTGGCTCTGAGTGCAAAAAGGGTACGGGGGTAATATTAATAATAATAGCGGGGTCTTAGAGCGCCCTTTCCCAAATGAGCCCTAGGCGCGTACATTTCACACTCAAGTTAGAGAGAGAGAGAGAGAGAGAGAGAGAGAGAGAGAGAGAGAGAGAGAGAGAGAGAGAGAGAGAGAGAGAGAGAGAGAGAGAGAGAGAGATCAAAACCATACACAAATGTGTTATCAAATATCAGTTATCCTCACAATAGACACACAGACATGCGCGCACGCACGCACGCACGCACGCACGCACTCACGCACGCACGCACACACACACACTCACACACACACACACGCACACACACACAGAGCACATGTTCACTTCAGGCAAGCTGGAGGGAGTTGAAAGAAACAGGGAAAATGTGAGACTTGACGGAAGACAAAGTTGGAGCATGTCGCACAGAGAAAGACAAAGTTGGAGCATATCGCACAGAGAAAGACAAAGTTGGAGCGTGTCGCACAGAGAAAGGGAGATCGTTCCTGACCGAGGGACCAACGAGAAAAATACGCGACCAAAGGTTAGGATTGAGCAACCAAAAGATAGGATCGAGCAACCAAAGGATAGGATCGAGCGACCAAAGGTTAGGATCGAGCGACCAAAAGATAGGATCGAGCGATCAAAAGATAGGATCAAGCGATCAAGCGACCAAAAGATAGGATCGAGCGACCAAAGGTTAGGATCGAGCGACCAAAAGATAGGATCGAGCGACCAAAGGATAGGATCGAGCGACCAAAAGATAGGATCGGGCGACCAAAGTATAGGATCGAGCGACCAAAAGATAGGATCAAGCGACCAAAGGTTAGGATCGAGCGACCAAAAGACAGGATCGGGCCACCAAAAGATAGGATCGAGCGACCAAAGGTTAGGATCGAGCGACCAAAAGATAGGATCGAGCGACCAAAAGATAGGATCGAGCCACCAAAAGATAGGATCGAGTGACCAAAAGATAGGATCGAGCGACCAAAGGATAGGATCGAGCGACCAAAGATAGGATCGAGCGACCAAAGGATAGGACCGAGCGACCAAAAGATAGGATCGAGAGACCAAAGAATGGGTGGTGACCAAAAGAGTCGCGGAGGAGGCCGTAGAAAAGAGAAGTGACATATGGAATGTAGCTGGCAACACCTGATTGATATTTAACACTCAGACAACATCCAAAGACATAAAAGGTTCAAAAGAAGGCTTATTTATTAGGCCATGGTCCAGACAACAGCAGACTCACATCACTGCGGAACACTCGTCAACAAATCAAAGTCAAAATCTCGCTCAGTTCTGGACACAGCACAGTCGAAGCAACCAGGTCAAAAATGACAGTTAACAATAAACACACTAGTGTTCGTGAGTATTGCACTTGAATATATCTAAATGACACACTGCCTGGGTAAAAAAGGGCACTGTCCGCCAACAACAGAGATTAATAGTAAAAAGCATATATACTGATATATCCACATTTTGCATATTTACAACAGTTCAAAAGCATCTGAGGCATTGAATTTCTGATGTGTTTTTCTCTTTGCAAAAATGTTTGCAGTAAAAACACATTCATTCACCACCACCACCACCACCACCACTCACGCCCCCTCCCCCCCCCCCCAAAACCCCCCAATACCCACACACACACACTTTATATATATAATATTAAGGGTCAATGCCTGCATTCAGAAACAACGTATTCAAAACAAGGGGTATAACAGACAGGACAAACCAGTGTGCAACAATTCGGCAAATCTGGCCTTTGTTGATAAGCAGAAAAGGAACAGCTACGTGAAAAAGATTTTTATTTTTATATATGACCAAACGAAACAATATTTCCGATTTAGGTCAGGGTCGTGAGAATGGTTTGCCAGTATGACGTACATGCAAGATGAGTGTGACGTGAGAGAGAGAGAAAGAGACAGAGACAGACAGAGACAGACAGAGACAGACAGAGACAGGCAGAGAGACTGAGACAGACAGACAGAGAGAGACACAGAGAGACAGACTGACAGCGACAGAGAGAGACATAAACAAAAACAAAACAGACAGACAGACAGAGACAGGCAGGGACAAAGACAGACAGACAGACAGAGAGGCTCAGTCAATGTGCAGTGTAGTACAAAGTCTCTGCCCAACCTTAGAAAGGGGAGAGCGAACACCCAGTTCCAACATCCGATGGGATGAATGCGAAAACCTGGATGCTAGGGAGGAATATTCATTAGCTAGATGCAGATTACCGTCTTAATTAGGACATAATTACCATAGGTATAGCGCTGCCTTCAAACCTCAGGAGCAAAGCCAGGGTAGGGTGGGAAAATGAAAAAGCGACAGCTGCGAAAGGCAGAAAGGAGAAAGGTCCTGCAAATGGCTGTTTCCAGATCTTGAAGACCGCCTAGAAGAGTGTTATCTCATATTTCTATACTTTGCATTAAATAAGTTCGTACATCGAATTGAAGAGAGTGAGCGTTAATCTGTCTCCTTTGCCAAGAGGATTAACTTCTCCTCATCAGACTGATCTACAGTGCCTCAGAAAACGGGTCTCAAGTGCTAAACAGGCGATCTGTGTCCAGAGTATGCTGTAATGTGGGTCTTCCGTTTTCACGATAGGCCCTGTGCAGTAGCTGGCAGCGACAAATGCCTGTGGATTCATCGTGCGATTGTCGGGGTCAGTGTGGAAGAATTCGTTCAGTCAACGCTAGACCAAACGTGATCACATCATTATATAACAGTGCTGTCGAGTACCGCAGATGAAGAGATTCGGGCCCCTTCTGCTGAGAACATTATATAGCTCGGTCAGAAGTTCCCTTTTCCTTTATCGCCGTGATATAACCACACTGTTTGACTAGGCGTAAAACACCAGTTTACTTACTTATTCCCTTTTCTTTTTGAACCTGTAGTGGGTCAGAATATTTCTGCCATCCTATCAGTCTAGGATCCATTCAGCAAAGAACATTATAGAGCTCCTTCCCTCTTTAAAAAAACAAACAAACTTTGAGTGGGTCAGAATATTTCTGTCATAATTATGCTATCAAATCTCGGGCCCCTTTTGCTGAAAATACAGAGCTCGGTCAAAGGGGTTCCCTTTTATTTTTAAACCTGAAATAGGTCAGAATAATCCTGTCATTTTATCATTAATTTGTGTATTCTTGGCTCACACACACACACACACACACACACACACACACACACACACACACACACACACACACACACACACACACACACATACACACACACACACACACACACACACACACACACACACACACACACACACACACACACACACACACACACACATCCTATTAAAACATGAACTGACATGTTATAAATGGTGGATCAAATTATGTCTTTAATTGTGATTTGATGTATTTTTGTTTCGTCCTGATACGATCGTTACGGTTGACTGAGCACATCACTCTTCGCAGTTAAGCGGGCACTGATTATCAACATTTACTTGGATGTTTTTGTTGTTGTGTTTCGTTAACTTCTTCTTTTCACGTCCTGTTACGACCGCCATGGCTGACTGAGCACATAAACCTTCGCAGTTAAGTTGGAACTGATTATCAACCTTTACGTTTCACTAAGCATTGAGACTGACTTTGGGCAAATGAAATATCAACTTTTGCGGCTGACTGGGTGTTGAATATCAGCCTTTACATTTTATTGGGCGTTAAAAATCCACCCTTACATTTGACTGGGCTTTGAGCATCAACCTTTACATTTGACTGGGCGTTGAGCATCAACCTTTACATTTGACTGGGCGTTGAGCATCAACCTTTACATTTGACTGGGCGTTGAGTATCAACCTTTACATTTGACAGGGCGTTGAGCATCAACCTTTACATTTGATTGGCCGTTGAGTATCAGCCTTTACATTTGATAGGGCGTTGCGTATCAGCTTTTACATTTGACAGGGCGTTTACTATCAATCTTTACATTTGATTGGGCATTGACTATCAGCTTTACGTTCCACTGGGCGTTGAGTTGAGTGCGCGTTGAATATTAGCCTTGGCGGTTGCTTTGGAGTTAAGTATCGAGCTTCTAATGTAATTCTGCAGTTACAATTATTTTAAGTGACGTAAATATCCATCAACCGCTCAGGCTGGTTCAACAGTAAAACAGAATGGGTGTCTATTACCATGTCTACCATCGTTGACATTTTGTTTAAAGTCCCCGGGTAGATATGAATTTCTCTTAAAAAGAAAATCGATAGTTTTATTACATACACCAGTATTAGACTGTACGCAAGTACTCCAGCTGAATGTGAATATATGTAGTATGATTAATATCAACAGATCAGATCACGTTCTTCTGATGATTCCTCAAGTTGTAATTAGGGTATCCATTTGAAAAGAAATCTGAATGTCTCGTTTCTCTGTGATGTACATAAAAGAATTGTATTATATTTTCTTCTGCTGATCTCAAAATGAGCTGCAGCACGAGTTTTGTTAGGTTTAATCTACTTTGTAAATGAAATGTTTTGCTAGTAAACATTACGCTAAAACAAAATTGTAAAAAAAAATAAAAAAAATATCAGCTTTTGTTGCTTTGTCCTGACCAGAGCAAAGGGAAGGTGAGGTGGGGGGGGGGGGGGGGGATGGGGAGGGGGATTGGGGGGGATGGTTGGTGAAATGCGATTACAGTTGTCACAGTGTTGATTCCTGCATCTTTCCAGCTTGAACTAAAATGACCTGGAGTAAACGCGCTTGCACAGACACTCACATAAACACATATTCGAGCGCGCGTACACAAAGAGAGAGAGACAGACAGACAGACAGAGACAGAGACAGACAGGCAGGTTGACAGACAGAGACAGGGACAGAGAGACTGAGAGACAGACAGACAGAGAGACAGAGGCACACAGAGAGAGACAGAGAGAAAGACAGAGAGAGAGAGAGAGAAACAGAGACACAGATAGAAACAGACAGACAGACATCAGAGACAGAGACAGACAGACAGACAGACAGTCAGAGACAGTTCCTTTGCGATAACAGGAACCTTCTTAAACAAATCTCTTGCGACATTTCATTACAGGGAAGGGGGTCGGGGGGAACGGGATTTAGCAAAAACAAAGAAAGACAATGAATAAATGAATGAATGAATGAATGAATGAATCACGAAAGCGGAGGGCAAAGGAGAGAGAGGCAGAAAAGGAAAATCAATGCAGCACGCAGGTTGTATCAGTCTGAAATGAACAGTCCAAATAATCTCTCAGGCCGGATTCGAGGAAGTATCGGAATCTCCACGAAAGCCGTTCGCCCAGACACTGTTCGCTCCCCTAGACGGTTCTCTCCATACTGTTCGCTCCTCTGGACCGTTCGCCCCTATACTGTTCGCTCCTCTGGACCGTTCGCCCCTATACTGTTCGCTCCCCTAAACGGTTCGCCCACTGTTCGCTCCCCTAGACAGTCCGCCGCCATACTGTTCGCTCCCCTAGACAGTCCGCCGCCATACTGTTCGCTCCTCTGGACCATTCGCCCCCATACTGTTCGCTCCTCTGGGCTGTCCGCCGCCATACTGTTCGCTCCTCTGGACTGTCCGCCGCCATACTATTCGCTCCTCTGGGCTGTCCGCCGCCATACTGTTCGCTCCTCTGGACCCACAATATTCGCTTCTTTAAACCTTTCACCCCTACACTGACTGCTCTCCTAGACCGTTCGTCCCCACACTGTTCGCTCTCCTAGACCGTTCGCCACCATATTGTTCGCTCCTGCGGGCCGTTTGCCACCACGCCGTTCGCCACCACACTGTTCGGTCCTGCGGACCGTCCGCCACCATATTGTTCGCTCCTGCGGACCGCTCGTCACCACACTGTTCATTCTCCGGGACCGTTCGCCGCCATACTGTTCGCTCCTCTGGACCGTTCGCCGCCATACTGTTCGCTCCTCTGGACCGTTCGACCCCATACTGTTCGCTCCTCTGGACCGTTCGACCCCATACTGTTCTCTCCTCTGGACCGTTCGACCCCATACTGTTCGCTCCTCTGGACCGTTCGACCCCATACTGTTCGCTCCTCTGGACCGTTCGACCCCATACTGTTCGCTCCCCAAAACCTTTTGCCTCCACACTGTTCGCTCCTCTAGACCGCTCGCCCCCACAAAGTTCGCTCCCCTGGACCGTTCGCCACCACGCTGTTCGCTGTTCTAGACCGTTCGCCCCCCGCACCATTCACATTTTGTCCCCGCACCATTTGTTCAACAGGAGCATTCATTCTGCACTGGTCGCTCCCTACGACCGTTTGTCCCGGGACTGTTCGCCCCGTACACCCCATGCTCCATCCAATCCCACCTCATCCCATCCTCTTTTATACTTTAATATGCTTGATTTCGTGACTGAAGTACACAACGTGCAACAACCCTATCGTTCTTAGATCTTCATCTTCGCTGTCCCAGCCGGTACATCTTTCGGGGCTGAAAAATGCACGGACGCGCCTGCAAACAGTATATTTTCTGGTCTCATAACACCTCTACTTTCAGTGCTATGCATTTTGATTGAAAAAAATGCTTTCAGGTGAAAGGATTTTTTTTTTTATCAAAAGGACCTCGGCCAGGGAGAGAGAAAAAAACAACAACAACAAAAACCCAAAAAACAAACAAACAAAAAACGGAAGAAAAAAACGAAAGGACTTCAGTTTTTCCAGTTTCGCACTTTGAACGGACGTTTTCAAATGACATCATGGCGGTGAAGGGTTAAAAGGATGAAAAGCCCCTGGAGCCGCAGGATCCCGGGCAGTATAAATACCGTTTCCACCCCAGCCTCCGTGGACGTTAAGCAACATTATTCCCAGACTGACGCCCGTCCCTAATAATTTAAGCCTTACGGTTTCTGTGGACGTTAAGCACCATGTTTACTTTAGACTGAGCGATCACTGGGGGCGCCCACCACAAGTACCCGCCTTGCCGGCTTAGGCTCTGTCACAGGAAGACAGACTAACAGCAGCAAGAACGCCAAGGCCATACACTCAACTGTTTTTATACGCTGCATAGTTAGGTGGGGACTACCTTCAGCATGATGACCTCGGCCTCGCATAACAGCATCCAACCGTCCAGAGAAATTAACCGCTTCACTACCGTGATGTCGTTTCGTAACAATCAATGAAAGTGCGAAACTTGAAACCCTTTAGCCTTTTTGTCTTCTTTTTCGCACTGGCATGTGAAAGGATCTTCATCAAAACGCATAGCATTGAAAGTCGATGTGTTGTAGGACCGGAAAATAGACTGTTTGTAAGCGCGGAAATTTAATTGGCTGAGGCAGTGAAGGAGTTAATGGAGATAAATAATCTTCCGAAGACAGCGTGTGGCTATCCATGTGTGGCGGGATTGTTTGTTTGTTTGTTTGCTTGTCTGTCGGTGTATTTATTTTATTTTTAACGGGCACACACGCAACTGTCTTACCCTATGGACTGTATACTTTGCACCGGGTGTATAGCATGTTCAGCTAGGGAACTTACAACAAGCCGAGGCGCAATACCGACGCGGGTTCGAGTCCCAGACCCGGCAAGGGATTTTTCTCCCAGAGTCAACTTCCACTGCAGACTCTCTTACGGTGTCTGTACAGCCCCTGTTTGCAATCGCATGCTTCAACATCAGCGTGCACGTTAAAACACCAAACACTGGTAGCTGTACCATTGTCTGGAGACACGAAAATACACCACACGCACACGCACACACACACACACACACACACACACACACACACACACACACACACACACTACAACGAATGGGTAGCGCTGCTCTTCCGATTGCTGTGCTTTACCCAGGTAAGGTGACTGAATTTCCCGGATGGGACAATGAAGTACTTAAAAAAAAAAAAAAAAAGGAACGGTGAAAAGAAAAAAGAAGAGAAAAAAGCACCCTAAGCACAGTGGGCAGGCCAGTAGTCGCTGATTTGCATGTGCGCGTGTGTGTGTGTGTGTTTTTTTTTTTTTTTTTTTTTTTTTTTTTAAGATTCGTTGCTCTGAATCTTAGTGTGCACTGCAGGCAAACACACAGACTAATAAGGTACTGCAGTTTTTTGAGGGACATACGCCTGGAATGAAAAAAAAAAAATCAAATTTTTAAGCCGATGAGGGATTCTTATTAGCTATGATAACAAATAAGTGAATATTAGTTTTAACATATTAGCGAAGCAAGTCGACGAGAGCTTTACATGAAATCAAACCAGAAACTGCCCAAAAGAGAACTGGTGAGTTAATCGCAGATTAAACGTATTTGTTAATCGGAGATTACATGCATCACAGGCCTGCCACTATCTCATCAGAAGATATTTAAAAAGCCACAAAAACAAAAAAGAAACAACAACCAAAAACATACAAAGAAACAGACTTACCGTGTGGAATCAGATTTCACTTCGGACACATCAGTTCGCTGAGTAAGAACACTGATCACAAATGGGTCGAAACAGAGAATTTATTACTAACAACCAATGTGACTTCATTAAAACTGAACACTGCGGTTGAAATGTGACCTTCCTCTCTGTCCAAATCTGTTACCGTGCAACCTACTAGTTGACCCGTCTGTCGTCGGAACTGGCCTGTGCCAGAGAGATAATAGTTGTCCTGATCCTTTTAGTGCTGATGGGTGGTGTGGCCTCGACTGTTACTTAACACACAGCACGTTTTGGTGTTTTGCGACAATAAAAGATTTCTCAGTTCCGTATGTTGTCACATCACGGCAAATTGTCGGCGTATACTTGAACAAGACAGTAGTGATACACTGGAGCCGGTGTGAAGAAAAAGCTGACAATAAAAATAACGTTGTTGAGCCAGTACGCAAGATAACAACAACTAGCACTAGGCAAGTGACCGTTTTCAACGCTTCTCTCTTCTTCCGTTCTTTCTCAGGTACAGTCAGTTTCTGAAACGCGGCGAGCAGTCGAGGAACTAGTGTTCACATCACTCTTTCGGCAAAGTCTTTTCACGTCACATTTTTTCTGTGACGAACCGGAGTCAGTGCAGCTGAAACCTCCGGGAAAAGTTCTGTCGGACATGAGCAAATTAATGTACGGCGCCACCCTGGACCCAACGGTTTTAAAACTATTGCCGTATCAGTTTCTGCATGCCCCCCACCATTGCACGCGCCGGTCTTCCTCAGAGGCACGCGCGCCACGTGCTGAGCCTACTGTGTATGGCAGCCGACTAGCGTCTAACCTAACAAGTTTCTAATGATCGGCTTTATCAGAGCGAATTCTAGTCGTCAGTAAAGGTCATTACTGCGATAACGACCACCGCGTACCACAGTCTGGGTGGTTATAATAATTGTGTTTATGAGTCCGTTGCCGTTATAAACACAACGTTGGTGTCTGGCCGGGGTCAGTGATCAAAGAAAAAAGAAAAAAGGTTTTCTAAAATGAATTCACTGCCGCCTTGGGCTTACTGTTGCCAGCATATTAATAATTATAATTTTAACCCATTATGCAGACAAGCATCAGCAATAATAATAATATAATTATACTTATTATAATATTAATGATAATAATGACGCAGTCTGTGTGTTTACAGACTGCACACGCTCAAACTCCAAAGTTTCAACCCAAAACCATGGCTTTCGCACTTTTTCACATGTTGTCCCCCAAGACATCAGGCACTCTGCTACTCTCTCTTCCTTCAAAAGCAAACTCAGACATTTCTCTTCTCATAATATTTCAATGTTAAACAATATTGTCCTTCATCCCTATCATACTGTACAGTGTGTGTGTGTGTGTGTGTGTGTGTGTGTGTGTGTGTGTGTGTGTGTGTGTGTGTGTGTGTGTGTGTGTGTGTGTGAGTCTTTTGCATAGTTATGCTTGAACTCTTGTTGATGTCAGCATTATGTGTTAGCTTCTTGTTAAATTGCTGATGACATTTTCCATCTCGATGTACTTTATGTGTGTTATATAATGCTTGTTCAGCGCTTTGAGCCGCAGGGTAGGTGCTTTACAATTTAAAAAAGAAGAAGAAGATTATTAATCATCTACAATGCTATTTCCAAAACAAACAAAAAAGAACTCTAAGGGCGTCACGTTCATAATTTAGACACACACACACACACACACACACACACACACAGCACACACACACACACACACACACACACACACACACACACACACACACACACACACACACACACACACACACGCACACACACACACACACACACACACACACACACACACACACACACACACACACGAACGCAGAAATACAAGTCCCTTTTCAGAGCACCCAGATGTACCTGTCACAGCTGCACGCACGCACGCACGCGCGCACGAACACACACGCACGCACGCACGCACACACACACACACACACACACACACACACACACACGCACACACGCACGCACGCACGCACACACACACGAACGCAGAAATACAAGTCCCTTTTCAGAGCACCCAGATGTACCTGTCACAGCTGCTCTCCTCAAAGTCTCGAGCAGACACACACGCAGACCGGAGCGTGGCTTACTTCGCAGGCTTCGCGGTCTCAGCACCACCAGTTCTCTGCTTTTCCAGTTTACACCTTCTCGCTTCACTGGCCGACTCTATTTTAGCCCGGTCCTGTTCAACCACAAAGTGCCGTCAAACAGACTTGGACCCTGATTTTTCTTGTTGTTGTTCTGTTGTTGATTTTTGTTGTTGTTGCTGTGGTGGTGGTGGTTTGTTCGGTTTATTGTTTTGTTGTTTCATGTTGTTTCTTTTTCTTCCTTTTTTTTTTCTTCCTTTTTTTTTTTCTTCTTCTTTTTTTTTTTTTTTCTTTTTCCAAAGGATGTTGAGAAGGGGCGGGTGGGGTACGGGTGGGTATATGTCCTGTGTGATAATGTACCGTCAGCTGCAAAGGGGGGAGAGAGAGAGAGAGAGAGAGAGAGAGAGAGAGAGAGAGAGAGGGAGGAAGGGAGGGATGGAGGGATGGAGGGAGGGGGTGGGAGAGAGTGTTGGGGGCGGGGGGCTACGGTTAGCTGCACAGGATTAGAGAAAGAGATGGGGGTTACCATCAGCTGCACAGTGGAGAGAGAGAGAGAGTGGGGATGTGGTGTGGTTGTGTGTGTGTGTGTGGGGGGGGGGGTATCTTCAGCTGCACAAGTTTTAGAGAAAGAGAGAGCGGTGGGAGTACCGTCACTAGTTGCACAGGGTAGAGAGGGAGGGAGAGAAAGAGAGAGAGAGAGAGTGGGGGGGGTACCGTCAACTGCACAGGATTTACAGAAAGAGAGAAAGAGAGAGTGGGGGTACTGTCAGCTTCACAGGATCGAGAGAGAGAGAGAGAGAGAGAGAGAGAGAGAGAGAGAGAGAGAGAGAGAGAGAGAGAGAGAGAGAGAGAGAGAGAGAGAGAGAAAGTGGGGCGAGGGGTGTGTGTGTGTTGGGGGGGGAGGGGGAAATCCGTCACCTGCACAGGATTTAGCAAAAGAGAGTGGGGGCACCTTTAAACTGCACAGGCTGAGAGAGAGAGAGAGGGGGGGGGGACGGGATGTGGGTGGGTGGTGGGTGGGTGGTTGGGGGGTACCGTAAGCAGCATAGGATTTGGAGAAAGAGAGAGAGGGGGGGG
>CAUZXP010000307.1:5000-25897 GCA_963584105.1 Alviniconcha strummeri | reverse complement strand
ACTAACAAAAAACAAAAACAAAAACAAAAAACAATAAAGCTACAAATATTCAATCAGACACAAAAGCAACTCAGCAAATAAATACTTTGTAGGACAAACGACAAAAAAATTATGCAGAACCCCTCCCCCATATAAACACACACACACACACACACACACACACACACACACACACACACACACACACACACACACACACACACACAAACAAACAAACAAACAAACAAACAACAAAAACCGAAAAAGAAAAAGAAAAAAAAAAGCTGTAGCCCATACCGCTGACTGGGGGAAAAAAGAAGAAAAAAGTTTCCCACAACAATCGCAGTTATTCAGGTAATACTAGTTACTATTAACAATAACATTAAAGAGAAATGGCACCACAAATAAAGGCATAACAAAGGTAATCTATATAATAATCACCATATAAAAAAAACATACCGGAATACATCAGTTAATAAGCACACACACACACACACACACACACACACACACACACACACACACACACACACACACACACACACACACACAAATGGGAAGAAAGCAACCTCACTAAAATAAATATGAGGCAACAAAACAAAACGGGGAAGGAAAAAAAAATCTACAGCAGCAACACTCCTTGCTGTTCCTTTTCAAAATAAACACCCGTCACTGTTCCTTTTCAAAACAAACACCCGTAACTGTTCCTTTTCAAAATAAACACCCGTCAATGTTCCTTTTCAAAACAAACACCCGTCACTGTTCCTTTTCAAAACAAACACCCGTCACTGTTCCTTTTCAAAATAAACACCCGTCACTGTTCCTCTTCAAAACAAAAACCCTTCATTGTTCCTCTTTAAAACAAAACCCCGCCACTGTTCCACTTCATAACAAACACCCGTCACTGTTCCTCTTCATAACAAACACCCGTCACTGTTCCTGTTCAAAATAAACATCTGTCACTGTTCCTCTTCAAAATAAACACCCGTCACTGTTCCTTTTCAAAACAAAAACATCCCAATCTTGAGTCTTAATAACAACACCCTTCTTTTGCCTTCACGCCTTTCATCCAAATACTCAACCGTATTCTAAATTAAACAAAAAGAACAGAGACAACACACCCACACACAAGGTAAAAACAAAAGTAAAGCATTTATAACCACCCAAGGCATTTGTGAACAAACTATTTTTGCGATTGCAATTAAGTGTATTTTTAAAAAAATCTTGAGTTTTGTTGTTGTTTTGGTGTAACTTGTTGCTATATATGGTGTCAGCTTGATAACTGTAAGATCAGTCTAATATCACTCATATAAAAAAGACTTTAAACAAAAAGCAAGAAGAAGAAAGCGAACAAAAGTAACCCCCCCATGCCTCCCCCCCACCCCAAGGTACAAACAAAAGAAGGACATCAGCACTGAAGGTACTAACCAAACTAAAACACTAGTAACCAAGGTACGATCATAACTATTACATCACCGCCATAGGTTAGTTGGTGAGTTCTTGAATATTAACCTCCCGTTAGCCAAACATGGTGACCTCAGGACGAACAGAGACTATTTTAAATACAAAACTAAAACATCACCACCCTAGGTACAAACAAAACATAAAATATATCACCGCCGAGGAGTACTTGTAAACCAATCCCACCCCAAAGAAAATATGAAAAAATCATCCAAGGTACTAACCAAAGACACACCCTCCCCCCCCCCACCCCCACGTATAAATATACACCCCCCCTCCATCCACCAGGTACAAACAAAACAAAACCCATCCAAGGCAAAGACCCACCCCACGCCCTTCCACCCACTACCACCACCAACAAGGTACAAACAAAACAGAGACACCAGCAAGTACAACCAAAGCCGTAATACCACGACCCAACGTACAAACAAAACAGAGACACCACCACTACCCAAGGTACAAGCCACACAAAGCCCTTCCATCCCCCCCCTTCCCTCCCCCCCCCCCCCCACACACACAAGCAACAACAACAACAACAACAACAACAACAACCAAATTGCTGAAGTTGACCCACCTTTCTTTGGCCTCAGCCGCCCTGTCTCGCTGCCGCCTGTTCTTGAACCAGTTGGACACCTGTGTCGTGGTCAGCCCAGTGGCCTCGGCCAGCTCACGCTTCTCCCGGGGGGAGGGGTAAGGGTTATGTGAGTACCACTCCCTCAGTACAGTCCGCGACTTCTCCTTGAAGCAGTAGCTCGTCTCCTCGCCGTCCCAGATGGTCCTGGGCAAGGGGAACTTGCGCCGAACCCGGTACTTGCCCACGGCTCCCAGGGGCCTGCCTCTGAGCTTCTCGGCCTCCACGTAGTGGGCCTTCAGCCACAGGGCCTGCAGCTTGGGATGGTTGTGCGGGGAGAACTGGTTGTTCTCCAGGATCTTGTACAGCTCCTTGAAGTTGCCTCGGTGGAAGGCCACCACGGCCTTGGCCTTCAGCACCGACTCGTTCTTGTGCAGGTGCTCGCAGGCCGGAAGTGACCACAGGAAGCGGGCCAGGCGGTCGATGTTGCCGCCCTGCTGCAGCACCTCGCAGACGCAGGCCACCTGCTCCTGGGTGAAGCCGAAGGACGGCAGCATGGTGGGGCCCGCCGCCCGTGGGCGAGCCCACGCTGGTGGTGGCTTGGTCGTGGAGCATGACGTTGGGGAACTGTCGCGCTGCCGCTGCTGCTGCTGCTGCTGCTGCTGCCACCACCCCGTTATCTGCGCGGAAAACTGAAACAGGGGAGGAGGAGGTGGGATGAGGAGTGAGTGACTGTTGTTGTTGCTGTTGCTGTTGTTGTGATTGTTGTTGTTGTTGCTGCTGCTGTTGCTGTTGTTGTTGTTGCTGCTGTTGTTGGTTGTGTCGGTGCTGTTGGTGGTGTGGCGAGGGGTTGAGGGCGGTGTGGTGCTGGAGGTCGCTGCTGTGGTGGTGCGGCTGGTGGTGGTGGTGCTGACCGGGGTACTGACTGCCGCTGTCCAGGTGGTGGTGGTGGTGGTGGTGGTGGTGGGGGTGAGGAGGGGCCAGGGGGTAGTAGTCGGCGTAGTCGGCCTCGCCAACCCCCCCGCAGCCTAACCCGCCGCCCCCACCGTGCCCCTCCAACTGCTCCTCCACCCGGCGAGCCACCGCCGCCGCCACTGTCGTCGTCTGCACCACCACCGACAACAGTACAACAACCGCTGGAACACGCGCGTCCCCGAAGTGTCGGACACCACGTCAGCACACCATGTCACCCTTCAGATCATCACCCTGACAAGCCCCCTCGCACGAAACACCGTCAGCGGTCAGCCCACACACTCAGATCATCACAAAGGCGAGAGCGCCGTTCTTCGACACCTTGCTCAACACCTGTCTACAACGTCCAGAAACGGCATGCGGAAGAAGAAGGAGCGGGTGGGGTTCGTGGGGATTAGTCTGCGAAAGCTCTGGAACCGAAACTGACGAACCCCCACTCGATCAGGCACCACTGGTAACCGAGATAATCCCCTAAATCGAACGCTGCATTCTTCGACACAGTGCACGTGCGATGTGGTAACTCAGAGAATCTCCTCCACCACGAACACTGCTTTTCGACACCGTCTGTGTGAGGTCCACTGACGTTAGTCAGACAGGAGCGTATACTCGCCGAATGTCGACCCGAATGTGGACAACTCGTTCAACTCAGATCCCACAAACAAAACAAAACACGATCGCCGTTCTTCGTCAGCTGATCCGGGTCCGGCCAGCCAGTCAGTGACCCAACCCCAACGGAATCTGGTCCAGCTGAAGCCGACTGCCACGGGGACTGATGCCGCACTGCAGACGCAGCAGTCCGTGTTGTTGATGTTGATGCTGGTGTTGTTTCCCCTCCCACACACTCTTTGTCACCCAATCGCTCCTTCGGTTCAGTCTAACGACGAAACAGCCGCATTCTTCTTCTCCCCTTTGACACTCAACACCAGCAAGCAACGAGTCACGCCAACTCTCAATCAGGAAGCAAGTGCAGTTCGTCGAGTCTGCAAGTTGCTTGACTTGTATTTTGATACCTCACGCGGCTCCTACCCTTAAAGTCCACGAACCTACCACCCTTTGCAAACTGACAGCGGAGAAGAAGTCACGGTGTGGGATTGAAAAAACAAAACTGGAACCGAATTCCGGGTATAGGTAAGAGCTGCGCATATATGCATATATACACACAACGTAGACAGCGGCGAGTGAAAAATCAGAACGGGGTACCACTACTACTATTACAGCTATTGCTCCTGCTACTACCAGGCCACTACGGCAGTCCCAACAAGGCTAACTAACTACCACAACTACAACAAACTACACGCTGTGTCAGTGAGGATCGTGAGACGCCAAAGCGAGCGGTCGAGGCTGAAGGAGAAATCACAGGTCTAGTCGTTTGGCCAAACGCTGGAGACTGGCGGGCGCTCAACAGACACTTTACTCCAGGCGGACTGGCGTTGTTGTCGCCCCTTCCCCGCCTGCCTATTGGCCGCTTCCCACGACCTCGCCGAGTATCGCGCTTCACACAATGGCCGTGAAATGGCGTCGCCATGGTTACCACGTCAATCATGTAACTCGATCCGCCATAGGGCGGAGAGAAGCATGGGGCTGAACGAACGCACTGTGGCGGTGGTGGAGGTGGATGGAGTCCCGGCGGAGTCGGTGTGCCTCCGTGTGTGTGTGTGTGTGTGGTGTGGTGTGGTGTGGTGTGGTGTGCGTGTGTTGTGTTGTTAGTGAGTGAGTGTGTGTGTGTGTATGTGCGTGTGCGTGTGTGTGTGTGTGTGTGTGTGTGTGCATGTGCGCACATGCGTGCATGAGTGAATGCAGGCACACGTGAATGTGTGCATAATTATGTTATTTTATGTTCTTATTAATTTGTTTTTTAGCTATAATTGTAATTTATTTAAACACTTTCTTTGATTTTTATGAATGTCTCACATTGAATTATCATCGATTCAATTTGAATTTTGTTCATTTTGTTCTTTACATGTTACACTGATGGTATGTTTCAAAGCAGTTTTCCTTTTGATAATAATGATAATAATTCCTGACCTTCCAACCAGCCATGACAGTACTGCAGTATTATTTTGTGGTTGGCCCAAGCTAATGCAGATTCTGGTAAAAGACTTCATGGAGAAAAGCTTTTGCAAGAGTAATTATGTGTTGTACTCTCTCTCTCTCTCTCTCTCCGTCTCAAGATCTGTCTGTCTGTCTGTCTGAATCTCAGTCTGTCTGTCTGTCTGTCTGTCTGTCTGTCTGCTTCTTATTTATTCATTGTCATTTTCAAAGTATTTTCGATGATTGTGAAGTTCCTCTCTGTTTGTTACTATTAATAGTGGTATTATTATATTTTACTTGTTTGTATAATTATCATTTGTCCTGTTTAACTGTTAACAGTGTTTGTAAAGTTTATCTCTTTTTTTCTCTCTCTTCTTCACTCTCCATTTTTCACTTGATCAGTAGTAGTTTAGCAAGGACTAGTTGTTAGACTGGTCAAAATGAACCTAAACTACAATCCTTGGAAAGTAAAATCAAACACATAAAAGATTGAAAAGAAATGCTTATTTATTATGACATAGACAGTGCAGTATGTTAGGATCTTATTTTAGAATGCTAGTCATTAATGTTTCTGATTCTTAATCTTATTGGAAAATATAATTTTTGAGTTCTCTCTCTCTCTGTCTCTGTCTCTGTCTGTCTGTCTGTCCATCTCTCTTCATAGTCAGTCAGCACATCTTCACTGAAATATTGCTTTGCACTCTGAATCAGGCTGCGGACAAGGTCAAGGAAGAGTTTGGGACCATTGACATTCTCATCAACAATGCAGGCATTGTGACCGGTCGCAAGTTCCTTGACTGTCCAGACAGCCTGGTAGAGAAAACAATGGAGGTCAACGCCAACGCTCACTTCTGGGTCAGCTTCCTGTTTGCAATACGTGTATTTAACAATAATAATAATGTATATTTATCATGCACTCATCAATGCCATGAGTGCTCACATCATACATACTGTCCTAAATACAATATTCTATATGTGTATGTAGGAGACAGTCCTACCAAAACAATTTACATAAGGTGTTATATGGAAACACACACACACACACACACACACACACACACACACACACACACACACACACACACATGCCATAAGTATGAGTAGTGTTCCGATGTAAAATAATGCCGCATCACATATCTCACTCTGTGCCACCTCCTCCCCTGCCTCCACACACGCACCCCCCCCCCCCCCACACACACACACACACATACACACAGTCTCGCAACTCTTGCTTCCCTCTCTCTCTCACAGTCTCTCTCCACCTCCCCACCCCCCAACACACACACACACACACACACACACACACACACACACACACACACACACACACACACACACACACACACACACAAAGAAAAAAAGAAAAAACATCAGCCAGCCAGTAAACACGTCGGCAGCAAAATAAGATCAAATCAAGTACAGCAGCCAAGGCCTGTGCAATGATTAGAGTAGTTGGGGTTAACGAGAAAAGTTCTGAGAGAAGTTCTGAAATGTGAGAGAGAACTGCAGTGTCACACGGATGTGAGCAGGAAGATTGTTCCAGACAAACAAGGAGAGCCTGAACAGATAATAATAATAATGGACATTTCTATGGCGCATGATCCCTAGCACAATGCGCCGTACAAAAAGCTGCAGAAAAATATATAAACACAGACAATGGACAAAGTAAAAAGGTTTCGGGCCATACGACCGCCAACCACGCAAGAATTTTCATACAGCAAGTTCAGTAAATGAACCAAAGTTGTCAGTAACCAAACATGACCCAACTCTGATTTGAGCACACATGTATGATACAAGTAGATATACTGCAAATACAAAAACGTACAGCGGGATATTGCATACACACCAGAACGACCGGTAACCAAAGCCCTTAAGCCCGTTCTTAATTGGGCGAATGTTTCTTCGCGAACCTAGTTGGAAGTATTCGGCGAAGCTTGTTGGTTCTTAATTGGGCAAAAATTTTCTTCGCGAACCTAGTTGGAAGTATTCGTCGAAGCTATATTCGGGGTCCAAAAACCTTCGCTCAACATGTTCTGGGAACATTCGCCCTATTGGACGACCATTGCCTCTGATTGGCTGAGAGCAGAGCTCTGCTGTGAATGAAGAAAAAATAAAAATAAAAATGGATGACGGTGTCGCTAGGTTCTTCACTCGCTTCGGAAGGAATTTGTTTATCTGTTGACTTGTGGAAGGCGCAGCCTTGTCTCGGAGACCCAGAATGAGATAGTAGTTAGTTGAATTACCCTGTGAGGGATGATTAAAGTATATTGACTTGACTTGACTTTAGCCTACATTTTCGATCATGCTGTCTGCTGCGCGTCTGCCGCAAGTTCGGGCCGAAGCTTGCATCTCATTACAAGCCATTTGAGAATGAAGTAAAGTTTGGACTGTCCGAACCATATTCGGCGAACTAAAAGTTCAATTAAGAAACGAATAATAGTTCGTCGAAGTGTCCCGAAGTATGTTCGGGCGAACAAACATTTGCCCAGTTAAGAACGGGCTTTAGGTTTCCACCTTTTGAATACTATTCAATGTCTTTCGCTAGAGGCCATCATGTCACCCAACGATGCTGCTGCAGAGTCATGACTTGGGGCTGCTTGCTGCCTCTGTCAGCATTGGGTGCATGAGCTGGTGCTTACTCCAAGCACTGGTTTACGACATCCTTCCTTCAACCACTGTCGTATTTAGTTACGCCATAGGGTCCAGAAAACTGGCAGTTAACGAGCAGTTTTTTGTTGCTGCTCAAACTGTAATAAGTTTGCTACAAACAACTCAGATAAATCAAGGCGTGTCATTTATAACCGCCAACAAAGTTTACACCAGCGCAAACAAAACCACAATCGTTTGAATCGAGATGAAACTCTTCTTTTAACCGGGGGTGGATGCGTCTCATGTTTACGTGCGTGCTTGGGCGCTAGGTTGCTTCCACAGTCTTATCAGTACCCAAACCTTTCGGAGGGCGCTGACCCGCATCGCTGGACAGCTGCGCGGAAATAAAGAGTGCCCCTTCAGTGGCGTAACTAAATCTGGCAGAGTTTGGAGGAAGGTGCCGGAAAGCGATGCTCGGAGTGCGGCTCGGAGTGTGATTAGTACCAAAACCTTTCAGAGGGCGCTGGCCGCGTCGCTGAACAGCTGCGCGGAGATAAAGAGTGCCCTTTCAGTGGCGTAACCAAATCTGGTAGAGTTTGGAGGAAGGTGCCGGAAAGCGATGCTCGGAGTGTGATTAGTACCCAAACCTTTCGGAGGGCGTTGACCGCGTCGCTAGACAGCTGCGCGGAGATAAAGAGTACCCCTTCAGTGGCGTAACCAAATCTGGTAGAGTTTGGAGGAATGTGCCGGAAAGCGATGCTCGGAGTGTGATTAGTACCCAAACCTTTCGGAGGGCGCTGACCGCGTCGCTGGACAGCTGCGCGGAGATAAAGAGTACCCCTTCAGTGGCGTAACCAAATCTGGCAGAGTTTGGAGGAAGGTGCCGGAAAGCTGTGCTCGGAGTGTGGGGTTGGTATTGTGATCGGGGAGGACCTTCACATCACACTCAGCGTGGGTTGGAGGCGTCAAACTACCGCATTAGTTTGCGATCGATGTGTGCATGAACACCCGGTAAAAGTGCACTATATCTATTCAGTGTGTCTGTAATCGTTTTGCTTCTTTTTTTTGTCATTGCATTTATGTTCGTCTGCATCGTGGATATGCGGAGAAAGTGCACCATCACTGAAAAGTTGTGTGTGTGTTTATGTCGAGGGTTTTTGTGTTTGTTTTTTCCTTTTTTGATTTTTCATTCTTTTTTTCCTTTTTCTTTTTTCTTTCTTTTTTTTCTTTCATTGCATTTATGTTTGTGAACATTGTGAATATCCGAGAAAATTGCATCATCAATTCAATGTGCCTATTTTTCTTTCTATCATTTTATTTCGTATTTTATTATTGCATTTGTGTTTTCTGGCATTGTGAATATGCAGAATATTGCATCATCAATGTGCCTATTTTATTTTGTTTTGGTTTTTCCGTATTTTATCATTGCATTTGTGTTTTCCGGCATTGTGAATATGCGGAAATAATGCATCTTTTTCCTCCTCCTCTTCTTCTTCTTCTTCTTCTTCTTCTTCTTCTTCTTCTTCTTCTTCTTCTTCTTCTCTCTCTCTCTCTCTCTCTCTCTCTCTCTCTCTCTCTCTCTCTCTCTCTCTCTCTCTCTTCCCCCCACCTCCCCCTCCCCGGCACCCACCAACTCCCGCTGCATATTTTATCATTGCATTTCTTTTCGCCGGCACTGTGAATATGCGGGAATATTACACCGTCAGTTTAATGTGTCTATTTTTGCTTCCTTGTTGAAACATTCGGACATGCTATTATTTTGCATACTTTGCATTTATCGGTCTGCTTGGCTGACAGACGCTGAAATCCAAAAAGAAGGCTAATTGCGTTCGCTTATTTTGAGCACAAAGCCGTTATAGTCCGCTTTCTCACTTCGAAGCCTTTTTCACAGTGATAATTATGACTGACAAGACTGTTAACGACGAACTAAATATCTTTCCTCCCTTCGTTCATCTGTCCTTTGCTTGGTCATGTAATAAATTCAAGGCGAACTCGAACTGAAGAGGCAAGCTGGCCTCGAAACGATGAAAATGCGTAAATATTTTCATCCGCTCGCTTCATTTGGTTGTACCGTCATTATACATATATATATATATTTATTTTTAAAGTGTATGTACAACAAAGATAGCCGGCCAGTGGTATTACTCGATGTAGTGGTAGTAACAATAGTAGCAGCAGCAGTATTATTATTATTTGTGAGACCTCTCTTTTAAAGGAGAAGTCCAAGGTTTGGGGTGATTTTTGACACGATTTCCGTTAAAGTTCGCTGAGAACAATGATGTAGGTAAAATTGTGATCTGAGGGTTATAAATGCACGAAAACAGGCATTTTCTGTCGTACCGAACGCGTTGCCATGACACTGAAAATCATGTGCACCTATGCGCACTACGTCACTCTGGGGAGTCGCTGCAAAATGGCTAGTAACCACAGGGTAACCGATTTGGAAAAACATCCAGTTCGAATCTCCAAGGATGAAGCTCCGACGCCATTGTCAGTAGTTGGGCCTTTGTTTATTTCCTTCTCTGTTATTTCATCTTATTCGAGCCTTGTTAGGTGCGTGGCATTTCAGTCTTTTTCGTCGTGTTTACTCTAGCTTTCACAACAGGCTAGACCTCATCAGGGAGCCTGCCTTTTTTTTTTCTTTTTTTTTTTGGGGGGGGGGGGGGTATTTTATTTTCCCAGTTTATCCTTGTTTGTTTCATCATATGTAAAAATGAAAAAGTTTTGTTCGTTTTAGTTCAATAGACTAGCGATTTCGTGGCCTCCCTGGGTTAGGGTTTGGGGTTGGGCTAGTTACCGGTTCTTGCCATTCACTGTTTTTTTCTTTTGGCTTGCCGTTTTGTTTCTCGAGTTATATCGTTCATTTACGATGTACGAGTGAGGGGGGTAGTCTCGATGTTTAACGATACCTCTCATTCTTTCTTTGTGTGCCGTTTCTGCCGTAGGCATTCGTGTTGGACGTTTTGTCTTTGCCTTGTTAGCGCTTGTTTCAGGGTATCAGTGTATCTCTCAGTTTTTGGTATCGCTGTGTGCTTGCTGCTCGTCAGCTTCATCCTTAGAGATTCGAACTGGATTTTTTTGGCAAGTCGGTTACCCTGCTGACAGCCCTACAAATTCCGCTTTGAAGCAAACCCCATTTGGTATTCAGCCATAAAGTTTACGAAATCGCACTCAGCGAAGTGCTCGCTACACAAATGGGCGTGACTGAGGCGCAGCAACAAAGTCAGCTCGTTTTGAATTGTACAAATTTGACCCATTTTCCCCTCACAGTGGGTCGATTCCGCGGGAACTCGTGCATAGCTATGCTTTGGGTTGCTTGTGAGTTTTGGTTTGTTTTGTTTTTTCTCCATTTTTGTTTTGTTTTGTTTCATTAAATCTCAAACTAGTGACTCATTTGTCAATCATTTCGATGATCATTTTGCATACTTAAAAACCTTGGACCTTTCCTTTAAGATGATCCTAAAAACAGGCAAACATCATCTTGCAAGAAGTGTGTACGTGTGATCTTCGTCAAGGGTCCATTTTCAAGGAAATATGAAGAAAAACGTTTAGGGAAAATGTGTTGCTGGCTGCTGTTGTTTTAGGGGGTGCTTAGAATTTGATCTCTCCGGGGCACAGCTCTCACACTCCGGGCATCGCTTTCCGGCACCTTCCTCCAAATTCTGCCAGAACTGGTTGCGCCACTGAAGGGGCACTCTTTATTTCCGCGCAGCTGTCCACCGATGCTGTCAGGGCCCTCCGAAAGGTTTGGGTACTGATAAGTCTGTGGAAGGAACATAACGTCGTGAGCCGGTTTGGCCCAGCGGTAAGGCGGTAGGCTGGTAAGCGGAAGGACCTCGGTTCGATACCGCTTCGGCTCTCCTTTCTCTTCAAAAAGGTTGTGGTTTGTGGACACTGTACTGATAAGGCTCAAACTCCAAGCGCTGGTTTACGACATTTCTTCCTTCAACCGCTGCCGTATTTAGTGACGCCATAGGGTCCAAAAAACTGTCAGCTAACGAGCAGTTTTTTGTTGGTGCTCAAACAGTAGTAAGTTACAAACAATTCAAATAAAACAAGGCGTGACATTTATAGCCGCCAACAAAGTTTACACCAGCACAAATAAAACCACAATCGTTTGAGTCGAGACGGAACTCTCTCTCTCTCTTTTTTTCTCTCTTTTTTTAGCCGGGGTGGATGCGTCTCATGTTTACGTGCGTGCTTTGGCGCTAGGTTGCTTCCACAGTCATATTAGTACCCAAACCTTTCGGAGGGCGCTGATCGCGTCGCTGGAGATAGAGTGCCCCTTCAGTGGCGTAACTAAATGTGGCAGAGTTATGAGGGAGGTGCCGGAAAGCGATGCTCGGAGTGTAGATAAGACCTAGCACGTAAACATGAGACGCATCCACCGCGAGTAAAAAAATAAAATAAAAAGTTCCGCGTCGATTCAAACGATTTTGGCTTTATCTGAGCTGGCGTAAGCAACACGGCAACATAAAACAAACGTCTGACATAATTTGAGTTGTTTGTAACAAACTCACCACTGTTTGAGCACCAACAAAAAACTGCTCGTTAGCTGACAGTTTTCTGGACCCTATGGCGTAACTAAATACGGCAATGGTTGAAGGAAGGATGTCGTAACCCAGTGCTTGGAGTTTGACTTCGAGCCTCGCTTTCCGGCACCTTCCTCCAAACTCTGCCTTAATTAGTTACACCACTGAAGGGCCATTGCGTATCTCCTCACATCTGTCTATCGAAAACACCATATAAAATCTCACGCTGTCAGCTCCCTCCGTAAAATTGCGAAATGTTTCAGTACTAATAAAGACTGTAAAAGCAACATAGCGGGAAGCACGCGCGTAAACATCGGGCTTGTCCGCCCCGGGCTAAAAAAATAAATAATTACGTCCGTCCCGATTGGAATCATTTTGTTTTATTTCTGCTGGCGGAAACATTTTGAGCAGCTGGAAGTGAAACGCGGCCCGGTACAATTTCACTTGCCTGTGTGACATTTGAGCACCAACCAAAAACTGTCCGTGCTGGGCACAGTATCTCAGCTTTGAGTGTGTGTGTGTGTGTGTGTGTGTGTGTGTGTGTGTGTGTGTGTGTGTGTGTGTGCGTGCATGCGTGCGTACGTGTTTGCGTGTGTGTGCGTGCGTGTGTGTGTGTGTGCGTGTGCGTACGTGCGTGCGTGCGTGTGCGTGTGTGTGTGTGCGTGTGTGTGTGTGTGTGTGTGTGTGTGTGTGTGTGTGTGTGTGTGTGTGTGTGTGTGTGTGTGTGTGTGTGTGTGTGTGTGTGTGTGTGTGTGTTGCGATTTTCAAACGTTGAATTTTAACAAACAGGACGTAAAATGGAATCAGAAACATGCTATGTGTATATGTGTATTATGAACAGGACCTGTAATACTTCTTCCGTTCGGTTTGGTTCCCGTTTAAGCCATTCAGTCAACGGCCATTCGCTACTGCATCGGCGAGTGAGATTAAATATATATGTACACATTATTAGTTTGACTACACACTAATAAATATACAAACAATAATAACATAGTGCATCCACTTGTGCATTGTTCACAGAAAACTGACCTTATTCGAAATTTGGGGCTGAAGTCAGTAATCAGCGTTATTACATCACCAGAGGAATAAAAACGCTAACAACAACACGACCTCTTATCCCTTCCATCAGTATTTCAGTCCTTCCATTCTTCCTTCCCTCCTTCCTTCCTTCCTTGCATCCATCCTTCCTTCCATCCATCCTTCTTCCCTTGGATCTGTCCTTCCTTCCTTCCTTCCTTCCTTCCATCCTTCCTTCCTTCCATCCATCCTTCCATCCTTACATCCTTCCTTCCTTCCTTCCATCCTTCCTTCTTTCCGTCCAACCTTCCTTCCTTCCATCCTTAATTCCTTCCCTTCCTTCCTTCATTCCATCCTTCCTTCCTTTCATCCATCCTTCCTTCCTTCCTTCCATCCTCCCTTCCTTCCTTCCTTCCGTCCTTCCTTGCTTCTTTCCTCCATTGCATCAGACCTTCCAGCCTTCTTTCCCTCCAGCCATCCTTCCTTCCCTCATTCCTACCTTCATCCTATTGGCTGTTATATTATTCACGTGCATTCATCCAGTCTCGTGTCCTCGAGACAAATTCAAACGGGATTATTTTTTTCCTTTTCGCCTATCTGTCAAATACATCCACAGTGACCGGGGTGACTCTGCAAATGACAGATCCAGTCTTGCTGGCTGTTGATGTCCTTGTTTCTCAGGCACGAGACACAAGGGCCAGTTGAGCACAATGTTTCTGACATGCAACACTTGGAATGCTTAAGTATGCTGGTGTCAGATACGGCTGGAATCCTTTACCATAACGGTAAGTATTTAGAACTGTTGTGCCTTTTCATGGAAAACTTTCGGAACTGTTGTGCATTTTCATGGTAAATTTTGTGGTGGGGCAACCTTGTGCAGTTGACAAGACAATAAGATCCAGTCACTAACTTCCATGGTAAAACAGGGGAGGAACAAAACAATTGATTTTCATAAAATTGCGTGGTTTTTCTTGTTGTTGGTTCTCTCTCTCTCTCTCTCTCTCTCTCTCTCTCTCTCTCTCTCTCTCTCTCTCTCTCTCTCTCTCTCTCTCTCTCTCTCTCTCTCTCTCTCTCTCTCTCGCTTTGTGTTTGTAGTATAGCAAGGACTGGCTGTTACATAGGTCCAAATGGACCTAAAGTCCGTTCTTAACTGGACGAATGTTTGTTCGCCCGAACATACTTCGGACACTTCGACGAACTATGATTCGTTTCTTAATTGAACCTTTTGTTCGCCGAATATGGTTCGGACAGTCCAAACTTTACTTCATTCTCAAATGGCTTGTAATGAGATGCAAGCTTCGGCCCGAACTTGCGGCAGACGCGCAGCAGACAGCATGATCCAAAATGTAGGCTAAAGTCAAGTCAATATACTTTAATCATCCCTCACAGGGTAATTCAACTAACTACTATCTCATTCTGGGTCTCCGAGACAAGGCTGCGCCTTCCACAAGTCAACAAATAAACAAATTCCCTCCGAAGCGAGTGAAGAACCTAGCGACACCGTCATCCATTTTTATTTTTGTTTTTTCTTCATTCACAGAAGAGCTCTGCTCTCAGCCAATCAGAGGCAATGATCGTCGAATAGGGCGAATGTTCCCAGAACATGTTGAGCGAAGGTTTTTGGACCCCGAATATAGCTTCGACGAATACTTCCAACTAGGTTCGCGAAGAAAAGTTGGCCCAGTTAAGAACCAACTAGCTTCGCCGAATACTTCCAACTAGGTTCGCGAAGAAACATTCGCCCAATTAAGAACGGGCTTAACGCTGCTATCCTTGGGTATTAAAGTTTTCGAGTTCGAGTTCTCTCTGGTTGATAATGCTTTTTACTACAGTTTCTGCCACTAAACTATTGTGTAAAACTGTCTTACCATTTTTGTACAGCAGAAACTATGTACAAGACAGAATTAACAAAATTCTTCTTCTTCGGTATAGCGTCCAAGTTCGACATTATGAAGACTCTGACACTTTCAGTGCATGCTGGGTTATTTTGATGTTTCCATAATCGGCCGAACACCGACATGGACTACAGACTCTTTAACGTGCATATGTTATCTTTTGCATGTGCATACCCTCGGGGGGACCTCGGTTGTCTCAAACATTATAAATACATAATCTTTGGTTCTCTGAAGAACCGTTTGAAGAGTCTGCAAAACGTTTGACTCTGGACAAACCTCAGGGCGGTAAGTAAGTAAACATGGTGCTTAACGTCCACAGAAACCAGCCCCGGCTTATTAGTCAGCCCCGGCTTATTAGGGACGGGGAGAAGAGGGGGTGGGGGTGTGGGTGGGGGCGGGGGTATGGAGGTTGGGGAACAGGGAGATTATATACCTATCGCTACACTGTCACCACCAGAATGACTCCTGCATTAAGATGGGCAGCGATGAGAGCCATTTCAATGTTTCAGTAGGAAGTGATGGACAAAGTCACAAGACCGTGTCCACAAACCACAACTTTTGAAGAGAAAGGAGAGCCGAAGCGGTATCAAACCGAGGTCCTTCCACTTACCAGCCTAACGCCTTACCGCTAGGCCACACCGGCTCACCTTCAGGGCGGGCGCAAAGCCTAGCACATAACGGTCACCTATCCATTGCATTTTGGTGACCACGCTCGATCGCGCTTAGCTTTGATTGATTGATTGATGATCGCTTATATAGCGCTATTCTCCGCTCTCTTGAGCAGACTCACTGCGCTCACATGTGGTGCTACATGAGTGACTAGCTTTTTATAGCGCGTTTTTGAATATCCACCGAAGTGGTGTACTTACAGCGCTGGCATGGCTGGTGCCACATGAAACTGCAGCCGTTTCGGCGCAAGTTCTGTGTACACCATACAACCATACACCATGTCACTTCATGCACAGCCACATACGTAAGGTGTGTGCGTGTTTAACTGTAACCTGCCACCTGCACTTGGCAGAATGACCGGGATCTTTTACGTGCTACTGCGGTAACACGGGAGTGGAACGGATACCGAAATAAGAGTCAGCACAGATAGTCGACCCTGGAGAAGAAAATTCTCCCGCCGCTCCTGCAGGGATTCGAACCTGCGACCTTTCAGTCACGAGTCCGGCGCTCTAACCACTGAGCTATCCCCGCCCCCAGCTTTGGCGGCCTTTGAGTGCAAGTGCAATTGCGCAGCGTCATTGCTCTAATTCACGCTGGACAGACGTAACACGAACACAACTATCAGTCAGAAAAATGCAGTTCAGTATTTGACAGATTCGCGAAGAGCAAAAAACGCCAAGACAACAACAACAACAACCAAAAATAAAAATAAAAAATAAAAAATATATATAAAAAATCACTTTGGAATTTGTTTCGAGAATTTGATACTGGGTGAATAGATATGGATGAAATAACAATCGAAGTACAGATCACTGGTGGTGGTGGTGGTGTTGGTGGTGGTGGTGGTGGTGGTGGTGGTGGTGATGGTGGTGGTGGTGGTGGTGGTGGTGGTGGACATTTTTCAGTGCTGATCAGCTCGCGCATGCGAACCAGTTCTACACTCTTTCAGTGCACAGAGGCGAACCAGTTCTACACTCTTTCATATCAAGGATCAGTGCACAGAGGCGAACCAGTTCTACACTCTTTCATATCAAGGATCAGTGCACAGAGGCGAACCAGTTCTACACTCTTTCATATCAGGGATCAGTGCACAGAGGCGAACCAGTTCTACACTCTTTCCTATCAAGGATCAGTGCACAGAGGCACAGCGAGCCGAAGCGACTGTGGACGAGCGTTCCCTGGCGAGTTGCGTGTGGGCTCGTTTCCCTGGTGGCTTCCCACACTATGCCCGGACACCATAGTCAGCCCCGCGCTACGAATTTGTGGGTCAAAGGTATATGCGTGCGTTAGTCGTAACCTAACACCCATACTTTCAGCTTCAAGTTCAATGTTGCTTTCACACTCCGAGCATCGCTTTCCGGCACCTTCCTCCAGACTCTGCCAGATTTAGTTACGCCACTGAAGTGGCACTCTTTATCTCCGAGCAGCTATCCACCGACGCGGTCAGCGCCCTCCGAAAGGTTCGGGTACTGATAAGACTATGGAAGCAACATAGCGCCCAAACATGAGGCGCATCCACCCCGGGTAAAAAAAAGAAGAAGAAGAGAGAGTTCCGTCTCGATTCAAACGATTGTGTTTTTATTTGAGCTGTCGAAAGCAACATGGTCAGTTACAAAACAAACGTCTGATATAATCTGAGTTGTTTGTAACAAACTTACTACTGTTTGAGCACCAACAAAAAAACTGCTAATTAGCTGACAGTTTTCTGGACCCTATGGCGTAACTAAATACGGCAGTGGTTGAAGGAAGGATGTCGTAAAGCAGTGCTTGGAGTCTGTGTTGCTTTACGTCCACAGAGACCATAAAGACTGCCAGGGAGGTGGGGCCCAGGACGGCCACCTCGACTTTCACACAGCTCCTGAACCCTGGCGCTTTTAGCAAAATTACAGGGGTATTTTACGTGCCACTGAATTGGCCAGAAAAGTTTTATTTCCTAATCACACAAGTGGAAACCCTATTCTACGAGAGCCCCGCAAGCTGTCAGCCATTATTCCGTGGCCCGTCGTTGGCAGGATAAAAAAAGTAAGTAAGTAAACATGGTGCTTGACGTCCACAGAAACCATAAGGCTTATTAGGGAGGAAGGGGGTATGGAGGTAGGGGGAGAGGGAGATTATATACCTATCGCTACACTGTCACCACCAAAATGACCTGCATTAAGACGGGCAGCGATGAAAGCCGTTTTAATGTTTCATTAATTGTGAGGGACAAAGTCACAAGACAGTGTCCACAAACCACAACTTTTGAAGAGAAAGGAGAGCCGAAGCGGTATCGAACCGAGGTCCTTCCGCTTACCAGCCTACCGCCTCACCGCTAGGCCAAACCGGCTCACGACGTTATGTTCCTTCCACAGACTTATCAGTACCCGAACCTTTCGGAGGGCCCTGACAGCATCGGTAGACAGCTGCGCGGAAATAAAGAGTGCCCCTTCAGTGGCGCAACCAGTTCTGGCAGAATTTGGAGGAAGGTGCCGGAAAGCGATGAAAGGCCAAAAACAAAACAAAACAAAACAAACAAAAAAGCCACATATGTTAGTTATATAAATATGATACGATGTATAAAGAATGTATCAAACAAAAGCCAAAATAATTAGGATAACGAGGAAAAAAGCCTAAATAATTAGTCATATAAATGCGATACCGTATGTAAATAACATATAAAACAAAAGCCTAAATAATTAGGATAGCAAGATATAAGGTATGTAAAGAACGTATAACAAACGATACGTGTTAAGCTCAATCAGTTAATGTGATAAGGTATGTAAAGAACGTATAACAAACAAAACGTGTTAAACTCAATCAATAATATTTATAAGGTATGTAAAGAACGTATAACAAACGAAAAGCTTTAAACTCATCCTAAGAAAGATGATTCTGAACAAGTTTCATCGTCTGAACCTCACTGCTAACTTGTTTTGCTGGGATTTGTCGTTGTTGTTGCTGCTGCTGTTTGTTTGTTTGTTTCTCTTTTTGCTTTTGTTTGGTTTGGTTTGGTTGGTTGGTTTTTGCTATATTTGCTATCGTTGGATTTCTTCTTCCTATGATATGCGCCTATTTAGTTTGCGTGTTTATTCAGTCATGTTCGTGATGATGTGCGTCAGTTTGTTTGATTTACAAATCAGTTTGGTGTTCTTACGAGTTTATGTATTCTAATTTCACTCGGTCAGTAAAAACGGTTGTGTCGGACCGGAAACGTGGTTCGCAACAAGTTGCTGTAAGCTTTAGCTCAAAATTGGAACTCGGAACAATGATCAGTATGCATAACAGTGAAGAAAGTTTGGAAACCTCGAACTCGGAACAATATTTCGTGCACACAACTGTAACGTTTTGTTACCAGGCCAGAACTCTATTTATATATATATTTTTTTTTTATGATTCTGTACAAGAAGTGGAAAGAGTGCCCCACAAACACACATTCAGTCGTTGATAGATTGAGCAGACAATAAGGCAAGTGAGGTCATGAGTGCGGAGCGGGACGAAGCCACATAAACAGAGCGAGAGGGAGGGGGAAAAAAGAAGAAGAGCTTGCCAAACTGACTTACCTGACTCGCTGAGAATGAAGAAAACAGCTGCTGGAAACTTTTCAACACTACCACCACCACCAACAACAAAAACAACTGTCCCGACGTCACGGTCACAGCTGAAACTTTTCCCACACGAATCGTTCCCTTTTCTCGCTCCTCCACCTCCAGAGAAGAAAGGGGGGAAAAAGAAGAAAGAAAAAAGAAAAAAAGAAAACTCGCAACGATCTATTCAACACGAAGATGATTATATGTGTCGAGGCCGAGATAAAAAGAACCGATGCAATCGGTGGTCGGTGCCAGACACTGAGAGGTCCCACGAAGGAGCGAGTGGCAACTGGTTGTGTGTGTGTGTGCTCAGGTCAGCGCTGGTCGATAGACTTCGACAGCACGGGATAACCGTTCGTCACTGTGGAAGGAGGGAATGAAGGAAGGGAGAGAGGCGGGAGACGGAGAGACTATAGCGCGGCGCGGCTGAGCCAAGCGGCGCAGCACGAGCTCACCGTGCTAGCGATTGAGAAGCGTTGGCGCCAATGTTGTTAACGAGACACGGATCATGTCGATCTGGTCCGGTGTGTTAGCCTAGCATCGCTCAGTCAAGTCCCGGCCGCCCTGCGATAGTCAGTCGGTCCCAGTCTGGGACTCTGCGGTGCCATGCGACGTCAGCCAGCCGCAGACATCACCCACCTGCTTCCATGAGCGCAGATGAGCCGCAGAGAGACAGACAGACAGACAGAGACAGACAGACAGACACAGACAGACAGACAGACAGAGCCAGACAGACAGAGCCAGACAGAGACAGAGAGAGACAGAGACAAACAGACAGATACCAACAGACAGACAGAGACAGACAGAAGGAGATACAGAGACTGAGAAAGACAGACATGCTTAACAAAAAGAGACAGACAGACCGACAAAAAGACTGAGAGACAAACAAACAAAAAGACAAAAAGACAGACTGTAAAAGACAGACCGACTGTCACAAAGAAATACAGTCGAAAAACAGACTGAGAGATAGACAGACATCGGACAATAATAATAAAGTACATTTATCATGCGCTCATCAACGCCCTGAGCGCTCACATGATACATATTAACCTAAATATGATATTCTATGCACATGTAAAGCATAGTCCTACCAAAACAATTTACATAAAGTAATTTTTGTATATATATAAATAAAATAATAATAATAAAAACGCACTACCAACACGCACACACACATACACACACACACACACACACACACACACACACACACACACACACACACACACACACACACACACATATACACTGACTGTGGCAGAAACTGGGTACTGATATTAGTTAGGATGGAAATACTGTGAGAAAAGGAAGGTTTTCAGTTTGGCTTTAAAAGATGACAGGGTTGAGCAGTGTCTAAGGTCTTGTGGGAGTGAATTCCAAATGTGGGGTCCAAAGCAAGAGAAAGTGCGGAAGCCATGAGCCTTGCGTTTGTATTGTTGGATTTCCAGCATGCGGGTGTCAGAAGAAGAGCGTAGTGTACGATATGGAGTGTAGACATGCAGCAGTTCAGAGAGGTAAGCAGGACCAGAACCATTTATAGCAATAAAACACATACAAGCGACTTTATACTTAATACGTTCTGAAATGGGAAGCCAGTGCAGTTTTTCCAGGAGAG
>CAUZXP010000306.1:0-44553 GCA_963584105.1 Alviniconcha strummeri | reverse complement strand
TCCCCAAAGTGAAGTACATAACCCATTACAAAGCTAAGAACTAAAATGGTGGGTTTTTAAACTACACACACATGCACGCACGCACGCACGCACGCACGCACGCACGCACAAACACACACACCACGCATACACACACGCACACACACACACACACACACACACACACACACACACGCGCGCGCGCGCGCGCGCGCACGCACGCGCGCGCGCACACACGCGCGCGCGCACACACACACACATACACACCATGCACACACACACACACACACACACACACACACACACACACACACACACACACACACACACACGCACGCACGCACGCACGCACACACACACACACACACACACACACACACACACACACACACACACACACACACACACACGGTCACGACAGCCAGGATCATGGAACTGCATTAAGGAACATAGCCACATAGGCTGTCTGAAAACGGGCTTTGTTTCAGGGGGACAATAAATAGGTATAAAATAAAATAGCAACTGCACTTTAAGGACTTTCTGTTAAAACGTGCTGTTTCACTGGTAGAATAAATAGGCCCAGAAAAAAGAACAACTTCACTTTACCATGACTTTCTGTTAAAACGTGCTCTGTTTCACGGGTAGAATAAATAGGCCAAGAATAAAATAACAACTTCGCATTTAGGACTTTCTGTTAAAACGTACTCTATTTCTCACGGGTAAAATAAATAGGCCCAGAACAAAATAACAACTTCACATCTAGGACTTTCTGTTGAAACGTGCTCTGTTTCACGGGTAGAATAAATAGGCCAAAAAGAAAGAAAGAAAGAAAAACTTTAATAACAACTTTACATTAAAGACTTTGATTTAAACAAAATTTTATTCAAGACAAAATAAAGATACAAAGAATCGTTATGTGCTCATCAACAAGCTGTAGCTTATAGGCGATGAGCTCATACAGCTGGAAAAAACACACAATGTAAGGCGGACGAACGACTTTCTGTTAAGCGTGTAGAATAAATAGAATAAATAGACCCAGAACAAAATAAGAACTTCATATTTAGGACTTTCTGTTAAAATGCCCCGTTGGCTTTATGCTGAAACGAGTTGTGTCTGTGACGATTAGTGGTATGGAACACTACGACACGAGCCAGTGTCCTACCTCGTCTGTGGCACACCCCACCTCTAACCCACGATGCTCGACACCCCACCTCTAACCCACGATGCTCGACACCCCACCTCTAACCCACGATGCTCGACACCCCACCTCTAGCCCACGATGCTCGACACCCCATTGCAGCTTGTCTGTACGGCTACTCACAAAGTCACACGGCGATTTGTGTTCTGCAGCAAAACAAAGCGAGTCTGTTCAGTCACTTACACAATACTCTAGAAATCACAATTAAATATTATTTGTATTTTTGACGATTTTTATTATCATCCTTATCGTCATCGTCATCATCGTCATCGTCATTATCATCATCAAAAGTTTTGACTGTCGTTTTCTCACAGCCGAGTGAAGTGTTGGGTATATAGCCATAGTGGCTGTTTCTGTACCGCTCTACAACACGGACACCAGAACCAATTACAGATATCAGCCAGAGACGTGGCACTGACTGTATGCAGCAGGCCATGATCACACACACACACACACACACACACACACACACACACACACACACACACACACACACACACACACACACACACACACACACACACACACAAAGACTGAAAACCATGTTTTCGCTAGTGTGTTACAGGTGACCCAAACGGTCTCTGGGGGTCAGTTCAGAGGCTTTTCAAGTGAAAGTAACAATGTTGGGGAACGGCCTGTTCCGCGTCTTCAGTTTTTCCGGCTACTGATGCGTGTCACTCAGTCGTGACGTGAACATCATTGTGTGTGTCACTTGTATTGATCAGTGTGCGCGTGTGCGTAATTTTAATTTTTCAGCCCCCCCCCCCCCCCCCCCCCCCCACCTTTTTTGTTTTTTGTTTTTTGTAATTCTTTACTACAGGGCTATAGATATAGATATATAGCTATGTCAGACATTTTTGTGGGACAACTCGTATTGCCTGAGAAGAACAACACACACACACACACACACACACACACACACACACACACACACACACACACACACACACACACACACACACAGACGTTATTTACTGAGCTGATTGGTGGGAGGTAAGTTAGTGCTAGTTACCAAGTTACGTCCCTTCCCTGTTTCCAAGATGGAGGTAAACTCATGCGGTTTCTTTCCTCGCGGTGTACTTAAGATGTAATGCAGTGAATTTTGCCATTAACAGCATCACTGAGAGGGGTCCTCAGTAAATTTCCTTTGCAAGTTTTTTTTTTTTTTTTTTTTTTTTGCAGTGCCAATGAACGATTGAACATGCTCTGGTTTTCATATTATCGAGTTTTTACTTGGTATTGGGTGATCAGGGCAAAGTGCACCATGCACCATGGTCACATGTCATGACTGTTCTGTTTTCACTTGGACTTTGGAGTGCCCATAGTCATTTTGATTAATTTGCAACATTCATGCGGTGTCTGTGTGTTTTCCACACCACCGGCTTTTAGAGACTTCCTCATATCTGTAGTATTAGTGGACACCTCCGTACCCCAGCAGAGCTCAGGAGCTGTGTGAGAGTCGAGGTGGCCGTCAGGACTGGGCTTTCCGTCCTAATGAGCCTTACGGTTTCTATGGACGTAAAACAACATTGAACCGTGCTTCGTCACTGGTCACAATTTGTCACTAGTATGTCAGCCGACATCCGAGAACATGAAGCTCTACTTCATCATCATCATCATCGCCTCCAGTCCATACCCCCTTCCCCGTTTGGTTGAAGTGTTGCTTAACGTCCACAGAAACCGTAGGTTTATTAGGGACGGGAGCCCAGGACGTCCACCTCGACTTTCACACAGCTCTTGAGCTCTGTCCTTTTTTGTTACAGTTTTCCCCTAATATGTCAACTCGACATCCAAGGACATCATTAAACCCCACATCATCCCCCCTTCCCCCCATCTCCCCATCTGCAATAAGCCTTGTTCCAGTTGTGATTTCTGTGGACATTAAGCACCATGTTCACTTACTTACTTAACGTGTTCACATAGTTCAGGAGCTGTGTGAGAGTCGAGGTGGCCGTCCTGGGCTGTCCATCCTAACGAGCCTTCTGGTTTCTGTGGACGTAAAGAATTATTGAACCATGCTTCGACATTGGTCACAACTTGTCCCTAATATGTCAACTGACATCTGAGGACATTAAGCATCACTTCATCAACGTGTTCACCAGTCATAAAATGCTTGCCGTGTACACACAAAGCCGCAACAGGCACTGAGACAGTTGACACTTGATGAGTCTGCACAAGTATTAACTCGGAAGAAATGAAAAATACTCTTCATCTTGTCTCGACTGGTAGGCAAATCTGTGGTTATCCCTTTCGCTGGATTACCAGCACAGCACCATAACCATGGAACAATGGCCCCTGACTTGTTTTATTCACTGATTCAGTGGTAGACTGTTGGTGTTGCTCAAGAAAACTGAACTGTCTGAAATTTTAAAAAGATCCCCACACGCAGGGGGAAAAAAGAAAAAAGAAAAAGATGCAGTACATCATACTCACTGTAGTTTATGCCACAACATTTTGTGTTCCAGTATTGCCCTGATATAACTGCACTGGTTGACTGGGCGTAAAACACCAATTTACTTACTTATGTTCCAGTTTCTCACTTAGTGTGCCACCAAACTGTTGTGTGCACAGTTGAACTTAAAGGAACCAAGTATAATCAAGCACCTGTACAATGTTGATTAACACAGTAACAAGGATGAATGGCCTGTTGGCATAATGGGCTGCAGGACTGTGATCCACTGTTGAGGATTTGACATGTTCCAAACACATCTGGCTGCTTATGTTGATTTCACGTGTTACACTTATGAAATTACTGTAACATGTAGACTACATTTCCAGTTACTAACCGGTTGACTGGGCGTAAAACACCAACTTACTTACTTCCAGTTACTAAGGTTATAAGAACAGTCTGTTTGTCTGTTCTATGAAATTTCTTTTTGATTATAAAATATAACTTTTTTTTTTTTTTTTTTTTTGTTGTTTTTTTTTGCATGATACTGAGGGAGAAGTGATACTGAAAATATCTTTTTACTGTAAATGTAATTTGCGCTTACTGGTTTGTAAAAATGAGTTAGTATTAGTTGTGTGACTTTTCTAGCTTTTTTAATTTCATCATCAGTTTTAATGCTTTGCAGCAGTCAGGGAGGTTTAAATATTTTTTCAATTTACTCATTTTAGATGCTGTACCTGTTTTTATTTTTTGTATTGAAACTTTGCCATATTGTATAGATCAGCCAAGTGTTTTGCTTGTGTGCAGATTCAGATTGTGCATGCACGGAATGGAGAGCTCATCACTTCTCTTGGGGATGTAAGAACACATTTTTGGTACTCTGCATAATATGGTTGTGTGGAGGTGGTATGGTTGGGTGGTTAAACTGAAAGGGGAATGGAAACTGTGAAGAAGCACCACCGCCTTTATTGATAGGAATGGAATTTAAAAAAATAGACACAGTAGTTGTGTTTTTGTTTTATTCCCCCCCACCTGCCTATACCCCTTCTCAGTCTCATTCACTTGTGGTTCTGTTTTAGTGTTTGTTAAAAACAAAAAACAAAACAAAAAAACATTTTGAATATTGTCACAAAACATGAGTGTGAGTGCTGCCATTTTGTTCCCAGCAGTCTGTACGAGTGACACAAAACAATGCTGAAATATGTCATAGTATTATTATTAATAATCCTAATAATAGAAAATCAATTTTATAGAGCGCTTTTGGAGACTCAAACTAGTCAAAGTCAAAGCACTTTACAACTTAAAGAAAAACATACAATGCACAAATACCCATACACACACACACACACAAGCAAACAAAATGTACACATATTATTTGGCAGAAGCATCAGATAATAATCACCAGCCAACTGCTGACCTTTTTTTGCTCTTCTTTGGTAAAGCTACGAGCAAATGAACATGAGTGCACCTGAAGAGCTCAAATTAAACTTTTCTACGTGAGGAAAAAATAAGATGAAGATGGTCTGAGGCATAACTGAATTTAATATATATAAAAATCTGAAAAGAAACGTAAATGATTCCCCAAAGCAAATTTGTTAAATGGTTTAACGATACTTCTGTTAATTTTCTAATTTGGCTGGTGCAAAGGATTGAACTAATCTGAAATAAAGCTGATGCTACTAGTGGATAAGAGTGTGGCAAACCGAAATTCAAGAAATCCAGCTCAATCTTTTCAAAAGCAGCCATACTACTAGCAGGTATAGATTCATATAATTGTAATGTTTACAAGTGTATTCATAAATAATTTAGTTGTGTAAATTACTTCCCAATGTTCATCGTTGCAATTTGTGCTTTTGACATGATGATTGTATGTAATTGAGTAGAACAGTACCATGGGCTTAGCCAAGAAGAGGACGTGCAGATCTTCAGTTTGACAGTAAGATAGTCCAACAAAAATGTTAATTGTTATAATGATGTTGACTTGTGTACATGTACAACAGAGGCACAGTTGAACTTGTGAGCTAGCTGCTTTGTAGCTTGCATTTTTAACTGAACTGTCACATTTGTTTTTTGCTCTCATGTTAGTTTGATTGATCCTGTTTTTTTACTTTCAGCTTCAACCCAAATCTACCATTCGTGATGTCAAGAAGGCTTTGTGTAAAGAAAGTGAGTATACTTCATATACAGCAATGGGGGTGGGGATGTACCTCACATTTGTTATACGCAAGAGTGATTTGTGTTAATTATACTCCAGAAATTGGGTATTGTTGTGACGGGTGGTGTTTTTGTTGTTGTTGTTTCTTTGGGGGGGGGGGGATGGGGGGGTGTATACATGGATGGATGTGTGTGTATGAATGTGTGTAGGGCGTGACAAGTGGACATTTTGTTTCAGCAGTTGTGGCATTCTCTTTTACAATGTCAGTATTACTGTGTTGGTAGATAAGAGAGGAATGAATAAGAAACACCAAAATGGTCACTAGTGTTCTAAATTCTCTTGCTGGTATTATAATAAAGTGCTTGTTGTTTGTAAGTTACCTGTTGAATAATCCCTTTTGAGAAATCATGGCTGCTTTAGTTTTTTATGTTTATTCAAACTGATGTACCAAGACTAACTCGAAACTAAAAGCATGTTAAAAGTTAAAAAAATCAGGGCTGAAAAATTTACCTCACTGCATGTCTCTGCTTCTGTTTCTTTTTAATTTCAGAACCCAAATATTACCCAGATCGGCAGTCATTCAAGACAGACTCCAGTAAGTCTTTAGTTGGTCATTTACCCACTTGGCCCCAGACCGCCCGTCACTGCCCGCTCGTTTGCGTTACTGTGCAAGCCTAGACCACCTGGTAGTGGCTGGCTAGCAGACGCTGCATACTAGCATCTCAGCTTATGCAAATAGGAAAGGATTCTCATGAGACTTGTAGTCTTGTTTCCACTGTTGTTTACTACTTCTGGCGATGTCCATTGTTTGAAATTTGATGGAGTTTGAGAGGTGCTGTGAATTTTCAAATTTGCAAGATGGACACGCAATAGATACAGGAAAATAAACAAAAGCCCTACTGTTAGCAGTGGAATCAGAGCTTCATCCTTTGAGATTTTGAACTGCAAATCTGGCTCAGTCACTTACCATGGGCACCCTAACAAACTCACAGAGTTTTATCTTTCGAGATTCGAACTGGAAATTTTGCAAAGTCAGTTACCCCGTAGGTACCCCAAAACCTGACATTCAGATGCAGACATTTCTGACTTGGGATTTTTGTTTTTTATACTTTTATTTTTGAGTGAAATAAATCAAAACCTGTTGGATACACAAGCACACTGTATTCACAAACTGGGAAAAATTGAAATGAGCTGAAACTTTTGTTTGGTGTTTAGTATTGATTTTTAAAGTTGTATACCGGGATCATTTGACACAGTTACTCCCCTTCGCATGGGATTTCAGAGCAAAAGGGCAGCGGCTGCTCTGGGGCCAAGTGGGTTAATGGGTAACTAACTCATGTATTTTTCATGTTCAGCCTGGTTTCCTTTTGGCATCCCTCTCCAGAATGTTACCTGGGGTACCCTTTATGAACTACGTTTATTTATTTTTCTCCAGGTGTTGTGTTACACTGTTCATTGTAAGGTGCTTTGTACTTCCAAAGAGTAGATCTGCTCTAGAAATCTCCAATTATTATCGTTAATGAGAAGACTTGAAACAAATGATTGACCTGCACTGGTCTGTAGATCATATAGAAAATTTCAAGACTGCAATGGTGTCTGAAGGATTAATATTGAAAGTAATATTTGTTTGGTTTGAAAGTGGCAATTTTTTTAAATGGATGTGGTTGCTGCCATTTTGTGTCCAACAGTCTGAGTTGGTGAAGTCAGAAACAAGGTCCACATGTATCCACATGTGCTCTTCATTGTCAAAGGGTGAACAAATATGGCTGTGCCTTCAGGAGCTCATATCTGCCCCCCCCCCCCCCCCCCCCCCCAACCACCAGAAGTACTTCTTTTGTAGAAGTATTCATAGAACCACCAAATGAAGCACGCAGATGAAAGTAAGTCCACATGTACTATGTTTTCAGGTCAGCTTGCTTGATTAAGTTGGCTCTGCCTTAAGAAACATGTGACTTGTTTCTTGCCTTGGCTAAAAATGTGATGATGGCATTCCTCAGATGATGTTGAGCCATGTCTTTGAAGTTCTTCATGCTGGTAATGCCTGTTGAACTGTGCTTGTTTGCATTGCTTCCCACTGACCTAGACCCATTTTTAAAACCAGAGGGCAGTTTTTGTAATATTCATAGTAAGAGTTACAATTCCTCATTTTGAATGTCAGTCAGCAGGGTCTTTTTTTCTTGTTTGTTTGTGTTTTGCTCTTCTTTGTTTTTACTCTTCTTTTCGTTTTTGTTTGTTTAAATGCAGCATCTGTGATTCCAGGAGGCAAGATGCTGAAGGACGAGGAGACGCTAGAATCCTTGGGGTTGAAAAACGGCAGCCGTCTCTACTTCAAAGACTTGGGCCCACAAGTCGGATGGACCACAGTATGGATTTTCCATCCATTTTTTTAATTGATCTGGTGTCACCAGGAGTTGCCAAGTTTGAAACAGAGCAAGCAGTGGCTGTGCATTGATCCCACCTTAGCAATAAGGTGCAGTTGTTTAGTGTGGCTAGCAAACCAGATTGAGTGTCTGCCATATTGTTTGGTGGGGGAAGTTGCCAGGTGAATTAAGAAGACATTGTAGTGGTAGTCTCTAGCTAAATGTTGAAGGAAAATGGAGAACTCCCAAAGTTTGAGCACAAAAGCATTAATAATAATAATAATACATCAGTTTTCTGTAGCGCTGTTCCCCTTCATCTCACCACGGTAAGTCAAGAAGGAAGAGCTGGTAGGAAAGATTCCCCAACTGCCTGGAACTGAAACAAAAATGAAAATAATTTGTTATCACTCACAATAAATATGTTTGCTATTAGTGAAGATATAATGCTACACAGTTGTATAGCTGTTTATTATTTTCCTCAGGTGTTTCTGACAGAATATGCGGGCCCGCTGGCGATCTACCTGGTGTTCTACTTCCGACCAGCCATCATTTACGGAGAGGGGGCAGCCAAACTGCCCTATGCCGATGTGGTCCAGTAAGTTGTGGGAGACCCACCACGAGTTGGGGACCAGTGCCACTGTCAGTGAAAACAGTGTTGTTTGACACTTGAAAGACGTGAAATTGAAATAATCCGCCCATCACAGCCACCATGAAATTGACAAGAACTACAAGAACAAAAAGAAACGAAGCAAACAAAAAATGAGACTCAAGTGTGTGTGGTTAGAAGTATGACGGATTTCACATGGATTTTATTAATTGACATTTAGTGAAAATGTCCATGTTTGAAGAGAAGTGGTGCAGGACCTTGTTAGACCAGGGAGATTTTGCTTTTTGAGTGTTTAAGAAAGAAAGAAAAAAGTGGATTTTTTGGGTGTTTTTTCCAGTTCTAGAGGTGTCCTTATTCACTGAGATTCTGGCATGCTTGTAGACTTTCATTCCATGCTTTCACAAAAACCTCCTGGGCCACTGATTTTGTCTCATAAGAGAAGTAGGAGTGGAACTTTCCAGTTGAGCACAAAGGATTGGTAGGGGTTAGTTTCCAGTTACATGCAGCAGGAGAAGTAGGAGAGGTTTCCTGTTGAATGCAGAAGTAAAACATTTGAAATGAAGAGGACTCTTTTGTAGCTTTTCCCCCGATAGAACTGGGAGCACAGGACAACTAGTTGATGTAGTTTATTTGTTTTACTACGTCAGTTTTAACTTGATAGAGTTCCAGTGTACTGCATTGTTGCTTGTAATTCTCTTTCTCGCTTGTCCTTACTGTGTCTGTGTGTGTGTGATTTTGTGTGTGTGTGTGTGTGAGTGCATGCATGTGTGTGTGTGCATGCTCAAGCGTGTGCTTAACTCATTGTACTTCTTATGATGTGCATGTGTGGAAATGTATACATATTCTCCCCAACCCCTGTGCTGTGAATGTTCATGTGCTCGCATAGATGTTTTTAATTTGTCATGTGCATTCTAAATCACCATTTATTTGTTTGAACTTATTCTCACTGCTGTTGGGTTGTAGTATCGCGGCTGGCTGTTGGACGTTCCATTACGCCAAGCGACTGCTGGAGACTGTGTTTGTGCATCGCTTCTCCCACACCACCATGCCCCTGCCAAACATCTTCAGGGTGGGTTTCGGCTCTTGCTCTGTGATGACAGTTAACCAAACATCTTCAGGGTGGGTTTCGGCTCTTGCTCTGTGATGACAGTTAACCAAACATCTTCAGGGTGGGTTTCAGCTCTTGCTCTGTGATGACAGTTAACCAAACATCTTCAGGGTGGGTTTCGGCTCTTGCTCTGTGGTGACAGTTAACCAAACATCTTCAGGGTGGGTTTCGGCTCTTGCTCTGTGATGACAGTTAACCTGACAACTTCAAGGTCATCTGTTGGCCCTGTAAACGGTTCTCCCAAGGGACAGCAGAAAAATGAAGTAGCTGCCCCCCCTTCCCAGAAATTGAAACAAAGTTGACTGCTTGGATTCTGAACTAGGATCAGACAGACAAAAGGTTAAAAAGAATGCTGATTTTAATTATACAACACATGAAGACTTACAACTGAAACCAGAGGATGAGACACTTTTCATGTATCATTGTTTGTGTAAGTGGATTATCTGTCTATTGCTTGAGAAAGGAGTTTACACATGTTTTGTGTTGTGTAATTAAAGTTGGTGTTCTTTTGTGAGTTTTGGTCCACATGGTAGGGTGTTTTAGCTTTGACTGTGCAGTAACAGCTGAAAGGGTACCAAACCCCCTTAAACATCACCAGGCCTTTGTTGGTAGGAATGGATTTGTTTTTAAAGACACAGAGCAATTTTTGCATTGACTTCTCGTCTGTTTGTTACAAATTGATTTTTGAAAGTTGCAGAAAGCATAACCATGATTTTAGTGACCAGTATCACTTTGTGTAGGGACATCAGTGACCAGTATCACTTTGTGCAGGGATGTTAATGGTCAGTATTACTTTGTGTAGGGACAATAATGACCAGTATCACTTTGTGTAGGGATGTTAGTGACCAGTATCACTTTGTGTAGGGACATTAGTGACCAGTATCACTGTGTAGGGACATTAGTGGCCAGTAGCACTTTGTGTAGGGACATTAGTGGCCAGTAGCACTTTGTGTAGGGACATTAGTGGCCAGTAGCACTTTGTGTAGGGACATTAGTGGCCAGTAGCACTTTGTGTAGGGACATTAGTGGCCAGTAGCACTTTGTGTAGGGACATTAGTGGCCAGTAGCACTTTGTGTAGGGACATTAGTGGCCAGTAGCACTTTGTGTAGGGACATTAGTGGCCAGTAGCACTTTGTGTAGGGACATTAGTGGCCAGTAGCACTTTGTGTAGGGACATTAGTGGCCAGTAGCACTTTGTGTAGGGACATTAGTGGCCAGTAGCACTTTGTGTAGGGACATTAGTGGCCAGTAGCACTTTGTGTAGAACAAAATGGGGGCTGGGGCTTTGTTCTTGTGGTGGTTCTCTGTGTGGCTTACAGTCCAGTGATTACAACTTGGGTTTTGTGCCCTGTGTGGTTTACAGAACAGTGCTTACTCCTGGAGCTTTGTTCTCATGATTGTTCTCTGTGTGGTCTACAGAACAATGTTTACTCCCGGAGCTTTGTTCTCTGTGTGCTTTACAGAACAGTGTTTACTACTGGAGCTTTGTTCTCATGATTGTTCACTGTGTGGTTTACAGAACAATGCTTACTACTGGAGCTTTGGTCTCATGATTGTTCTCTGGTTTACAGAACAGTGGTTACTACTGGAGCTTTGGTCTCATGATTGTTCTCTGGTTTACAGAACAGTGGTTACTACTGGGGCTTCACAGCTTTTGTGGCTTACTTCATCAACCACCCCCTGTACACACCACCAGGTTGGTTGCTTGCTTGCCTCTTTCTTCATTCCCTGCCATGTTTTATTGTTTTTCCTCTTTCTTTTGTTGTTTTTCCTCTTTCTTTTATTGTTTTTCCTCTTTCTTTTGTTGTTTTGTTTTTGTTTTTCCTCTTTCTTTTGTTGTTTTTCCTCTTTCTTTTATTGTTTTTCCTCTTTCTTTTGTTGTTTTTCCTCTTTCTTTTGTTGTTTTTAACAATAATTGGATCTTAGTTCTTACCATCAGATTGTTATTCCAATATTAAAGGGACAGAAAAACTCACAGGTGGCCAAACTTGGGATAGAAAAAGAACTGACATCCATGTTGTGATGCTGTTAAACAAATAAAATCGTATAATAATTCAGTTAAAATGCAGCTGCATTTTACTTGACAGTAAACAAGTAGGGAATGCGACAGTAGTAAAGGAACAATAGACAAGCCATAAAACAGCTTCCACAGAATAACTTAGTTAGTACATTTTGATTAAATTAACCTAAAGTAGCAATGTAACAATAAGATATTCCATATGCCTATGGCTATGCATACCCTTTAAAAAAAAAAAAAAAAAAATGTTTAAAAACAAATTTAAAAACAAACCATTAAAGAAAAATAAAATAAAAAATTACAGATCATGCAGGTCTTCTAACACTTTGCTATCCCATTGGAAAATTATGAGATGGAGCACCGTAAATAATCTGTTATAAATGTGTGAGGCTAGAAGCGCTATATGCAAAACATCACAAAAGTATCCTTCAAGCTCTTTTGCTTTCACACGCATGTGCAGGTATGCACACACAGACACTTATAAACACACACACACACATGCACACGCTCACGCACAGAGTTAAAATATTTTTGATAAAAATCAAAGCTTGCACTGTCTCATCATTGGAGGCTGGTTCCTTTTTCAGCGTATGGAGATCTACAGGTGTATGGAGGACTGGCTGCGTTTGCTGTAAGTAGACATTTGTCACGTGTTTCTTAGCTTTCTTTTACACAAGCGTCTTCTTCCATATAACGTCCAGTTTTACAGTCTGAAGACTGTGACACTGTTAGCGCATGCTGGGTTATATTGGTCTTTCCATAATCCACCAAACTGTGATGTGGGCCTATGTGATCTTTTTGTATGTGTATACACATTGGGGGACCTCAGTTTACAGTCTCATCCGAAGGACTTTTCTAGAGTCTGCACAGAATTTGACTCTTGGGGGAAATTTCAGGGTGAGCGCAAAGCCTAGCATGTAATGGTCGCCCATCCGTTCGGTGACCATGCTTGATCATGCTTAACTTTGGCTTTCTTAAGCGAGTTCTCTTGCTTTGCAACACCGACTCTCATGTCAGTGTCCACTTGTGCGGGATGATTTTGACTCCTTGTGTCTCAGTTTTGTGTTACTTAAGTGTTATTGTCAGTGTCCACTTGTTTAGTGTGATCTGTGCTTGTGTTTTCTGTTATATTTGCTGTTTTGTTATTTTTATATAGTGTGGATATATACGTGTTTGTGGTTTTATGTAAGAGTGAAGCTGAGAACTTAATGTAAGAGCTGTGATTTGCTCAGAACCTCTTGTTTGACTGATGGAAGTAAGGTAAATCATACATGCTTGTGTTTTTGTGTAAGACTCAAGCTGTGAACTTAAAGTAAGAGCTGTGATTTGCTCAGAAACCTGACTGCAGTGATACAGTGACAGGCTATCTATTTGTTTCCTTGCTCACTAGAATACTGCCTGCCAATGATTTGCTGTGTGCCTTTTTGTCCCCATCTTGTTCTTTCTCTCTCCACCCCCCCTCCCCCCTACCCCCCAACCCTTTTTATTTTGGATTTGTTCATAAGGTATTTTTTTCCAAAATACATTAGGAGTATGTGTGTGTGTGTGTGCATCTGTGTGTAAATATGAATGAACATGCATGCATGTGTGTGTGTGTGTGTGTGTGTGTGTGTGTGTGTGTGTGTGTGTGTGCAGTTTGCTGAGCTGGGAAACCTGTCCATCCACATTGCTCTGCGTAACCTGAGACCTGCAGGTAGGTGGCTGTGTGTACCTGTGTTACGTACATCTTCACTAGCTGTGTGCCAGTGACTTTAGTACTAGTTTGTCAGTGACTTTTTTAATCTTTCAGACTCGCTTTGGGATAAATTCCTTTAAGACCCATTCAAATCAGCTTTGGTTACTGGCCTGATCTCAAGGTGACAACTGTATCAGAAGTGCAAGCAGGAAGTAGTATGTAGACAAATTCTAGTCCTTGCAGTTCTTGCCTCACTTAAAGGGCTTGTAAAGGCAGTTTTTGTTTGCAATGGAACGTTGAAAATCAACCAAATTATGAAAGACTAGTGCATAACATGACCGTTAAATCTAATAAAATGTAAATGCCATGAAAGTAAGTATGTTTGCGAAGGAAGAAATGCATGCTGATCAGGCCGAATTTCGTCTGCTTGTTTTAATTTCGAACTACGCGCGAGATCCGCGACGTAGGTCTCTGATGTCACAAACAGACCACTGAGGCGAATGGCAAATGAGGCGCATTTTCACCATCAATCGGTCCACAACGAAAATGCCACGCAAATGTGTGGCCATGGGATGCGCAGAGCTGCAGACCAAAGGGTCATTGTTTTCCTTTCACACCTTCCCAAAAGATAGCAGTCGAAGGAAGCTTCATCCTTGGAGATTCAAACTGGAAATTGTTCCAAGTCGGCTACCCTGTGGACACCCACACAGACATAATTTTTTTACTAAGGGTATCGGTCACGCATCGCCCGGCTTTCAGTAGGTTGATCCTTGGTAGATCGAAGGAAAGGTCTCTTCAGATGAAACCTCCGTCCTTGCCAATTCTACAAGGAATATATCCAGACCGACCAAAGGACTCCGAAATACATTTTGACACCTTGGCACCCAGTGCAAAAATTAAAATTAAAAAAGGGGAAAAACCTCTTTCACATGAAACCCTCCAGAAAAAGAAAGGGAACTCAACAAAAGAGGCAGATGAACACACAAATCCTCAGCAAGAATGAACTTGTAATAAATGCAGAAGAAGAAGAAGAAGGGAGAGAAAGAAAACAAACAAAAAACAAATGGACATGGTAAACACGGAGAAAAGAAAGGAAAAACAGGAGGTACAACTATTGAACTACCAAAAAGTACCCCTGCCTTGTCTAAGAAACCAAACAAAAGCGAGGCAAAAACTCAGTGAAAACAACCGAGAGAAAAGTAAAAGCCGAAAGGTAAAGAGAAACTCGGCTGGCCTGTGCACCAACGAATAGTACAGGGCTTAGGGAAAAATAGCGGCACTCTCACGGGGCCGCGCCGAAGCCACGGCATCATTCGGTAGATATCACAGTTTGGCCCTAATATGCTCTTTAGCATTTGAGGACATTAAGAAAGAAAGAAGGCAAAGACAGTAAGTCTAGCACGAATGCCTACAGTAGAAAAGGCCATGTAAGTAAGAAACAAATGCCTGTGACAACGAAAAAAGACAACAAAAAAAGACCACAAATGCCTATGGCAAAGAAAGAAAAACCAAACCACAAATGTTGATGGCAAACGAAAAATGGCTGCCCTAATCAGGCAAGCAAACAGCTGACACCAAATGAAACTAACAAAACAGCTGAAACCACCTCAAAAACGCAAACGGTGGCCTACCTGCAAACATAAGGTGGAAAAAACACCACCAAATCACAACAGTCTAATAGACTATTGTCTGCAACAAATGAGTGGATGACTACATTGACTACATTTGTTGCAGCCATAAGAGCAAAGAGCAAAAATAACTGTGCCGACAAACAGATAGAAAGCCAAATTAACCATAACTAACATGAATCTTAACTAACTCTAACCCCTCACTGACCTGGCTTCCATCTAGAAAAATAAAGGCTGCAGACTGATAAAGCAAATCGCTAATCAGGACTACCGATGACAAACCATCGGGATGTAAACAAATGCAGACGACAAGAGAAATGCAAAATGGCTGCCCTAATCAGGCAAGCTAACAAGCGGGTACGAAATGGCCAATAAACCAGAGATAAAAAAAGAAAGAACTCATAGTGGAAAAGAAGAGGAAAAGAGAGAAAAACAAAACAACAACACTTTCTGAAAAGAACAACACTTTCTGAGGCAAGAAATGTCAGCGAGCAATGAGACAAAGGCTGGATACATGTAATCCGTGTACAGGATACAATCCATTCAGCCGACAGCAACACGGCAGGGCAACAGACGCTCATGAACTACCCCACACAAAGAAAGAATGAGCGGTTCGTTAAACATTGAGACTACCCCCCTCACTCATACACTGCAAACAAACGATATAACTCTAGAAACAAAAGGGCAAGCCAAGAGGAAAAACAGTGAATGGCAAGAACCGGCATCTAGCCCAAACCCAAACCCTAACCCAGGGAGGCCACGAAATTGCTAGTCTATTGAACTAGAACAAACAAACCTTTTTCATCGTTACACTATGATGAAACAAACAAGACTAAACTGGGAAAATAAAATAAAACACCCGATAAAAGGCAGGCTCCCTGATGAGGTCTAGCTTGTAGTGAAAGCTAGAGTAAACACAACGAAAAAGACTGAAACGCCACGCACCTAACAAGACTCAAGAACGATGAAATAACAAAGGGGAAATAAACAAAGGCCCAACTACTGAAAAGACTCCAGTTCCAGTTCCAGTTCCAGATTCTTGCCAGAATCCTTCCAGTTCCAGTTCTTGTGAATAGTGGCCTCCTGATTTGTCCCCCCCCCCAAAAAAAAAGAGGGGAAAAATGCAAAATAACTTTTGTGTGTGAAGAAGTCCATCTTGATAGGTTTGTGACAGCAGGATGCCAAAAATGCACACACATGCACACGCACACACACACACACACACACACACACACACGCATACAGCTGAAATAAACTATAACAAAAGCAGTGCATCCTCGACAAGGGGTGGCGTGCATGAGTGGCTTTGAGCCTGGCATGCTGGCTGTATGCATGCCTAAGAAAGGTGGCTCAGCAGCACAGCTGCAGCAGGCTGCCAGCAACTGACCCCGATGGGCTTGCTGTTGCAGGTAGCAAGGTGCGCAAGATCCCCTACTCTACGGCCAACCCCTTCACCTGGCTCTTTGGTCTGGTCTCCTGCCCCAACTACTCCTACGAGGCCATGGCCTGGGTGGCCTTCACAGTCATGACCCAGTGCTTGCCAGGTGAGTGGACTGCACCCTGACCATCATGACCCAGTGCTTTCTGGGTGAGTGCGTTGCACCTTGACAATATGGCCCAGTGCTTGCCAGGTGGGTGGGTGCACCCTGACAGTGAGGACCCAGTGCTTTCTGGGTGAGTGGGCTGCACCCTGACAGTGAGGACCCAATGCTTTTGGGGTGAGTGGGCTGCACCCTGACAGTGAGGACCCAGTGCTTTTGGGGTGAGTGGGTTGCACCCTGACAGTGAGGACCCAGTGTTTTTGGGTTGAGTGGGCTGCACCTTGACAGTCAGGACCCAGTGCTTGCAAGGTGAGGGGGCTGCACCCTGACAATCATGACCCAGTGCTTTCTGGGTGAGTGGGTTGCACCCTGATGATCATGACCCAGTGCTTGCCAGGTGAGTGGCCTTATGGGTGAGTGGGCTGCACCCTTACACCTTCACAATCATGACCCAGTGCTTGCCAGGTGAGTGCATCATGACTCTAACACCTTCCCAGTTGTGACTGCTTGCCAGATAAATATGCTGTCCCTGACACCTAGACGGTCATAACCCAGTGCTTGCGAGGTGAGTGTGCTGCATTCCGACATCTTCATGGACATAGTGCTGGCCTGGTGAACGTGCTGCCTTTGACACCTTCATGGTCATGAGCCAGTGCTGGTCAGGTGAACGTGCTGCCCTTGACACCTTCATGGTCATGAGCCAGTGCTGGCCAGGTGAACGTGCTGCCCTTGACACCTTCATGGTCATGAGCCAGTGCTGGCCAGGTGAACGTGCTGCCTTTGACACCTTCATGGTCATGAGCCAGTGCTGGCCAGGTGTACGTGCTGCCCTTGACACCTTCATGGTCATGAGCCAGTGCTGGCCAGGTGAACATGCTGCCCTTGACACCTTCATGGTCATGAGCCAGTGCTGGCCAGGTGAACATGCTGCTTTTGACACCTTCATGGTCATGAGCCAGTGCTGGTCAGGTGAACGTGCTGCCCTTGACACCTGCATTGTCATGAGCGAGTGCTGGCTGGGTGAATGTGCTGCCTTTGACACCTTCATGGTCATGAGCGAGTGCTGGCCAGGTGAATGTGCTGCCCTTGACAACTTCATGGTCATGAGCCAGTGCTGGCTGGGTGAATGTGCTGCCCTTGACATCTTCATGGTCATGAGTGAGTGCTGGCCAGGTGAATGTGCTGCCCTTGGGTCCCCCTTCATGGCCATGAGCCAGTGCTGGCCAGGTGAATGTGCTGCCCTTGACATCTTCATGGTCATGAGCAAGTGCTGGCCAGGTGCATATGCTGCATTTGACACAACCATGGTCATGAGCCAGTGCTGGCCAGGTGAACGTGCTGCCCTTGACATCTTCATGGTCATGAGCCTGTGCTGGCCAGGTGAATGTGCTGCACCCAGCACCTTCACAGACATGACTCGGTGCTTGACAGTTAATATTATCCTTGAAAAAGACCTTTAAAAAAAAGGTAGCCATGTTTTTGTCACATAAGGCATGACAACACTGAGAAAAAACTGGTGGATTCCAAACAAAACCTTCAAACTAAATGAGGGTTTGCATTCACTGACGATGTGAAATATTTGCTGCAATCCAATAACGCTGGCCTTCACAGTCATGACCAGGTGAGTGGGCTGCACCCTGACAATCATGACCCAGTACTTACCAGGCAAGTGGGCTGCACCCTGACAGTCGTGACCCAGTGCTTTCCGAGTACAATCATATGAATGCTGAATCTGACTTGAATCATTGTGCTTTCCGCCAGTCAGCACAGTACCTCCTGGTGGTGAAGTTGCAAGCATGTGGGGAAAGAGGCAGGGCCGAGAGCTCAGTGCGGAACCCTGCAGTGGTCGTTTCTTTGTTGCAGCTGGCCTCTTCGCTCTGGCTGGTTTCTACCAGATGGCAGTGTGGGCCAAAGCCAAGCACCGCAACTACCTTAAGGAGTTTAAGGACTACCCCCGTCGCCGAGCCTCCATCATTCCTTTCCTCTTGTGAGGCGACCAAGGGACACTACTCTGGGCCCTGGCGGGAGTTACGGCCCTTACTTTGACATTCTGTTTTGACTTTTTGTTGATGATTGTTGTTGATGTGGGAGAATGTGGCTGTCAGAGGTTTTAAGATTTGTTTTGTTTTTCATATCTGTTTACGTTCTGAGAGAACATCACAGTCAGTGCCAGGTTTCCTATGTGCATAATCTGCGTAGATGCTTTTGGTTGCTTACATGATCTCTCGACTGGGTTGCGATGGTCTTAAGCTTGAAAGATTGCTTGGTAGTGTACATTAGGTGGGCAGAGTAATGTAGAAAGTCACTGGGTGAAGTTTGGAGGCGAGAATGTTATCTTTAAACCCATTAGAGGCAGTTGGTGCTTGTGTATTGGTTCCTGGAACTTCAGCATTTTTCCAGCACTGCACTGGCCCTAGTTCTCCCTGTAGGAGCAGACACAAAATCACAGGGTTTGTACAGTCTTAAATAAAATGGAAAGTTTGGAAAAACTGAGGTGCCTTTCACCACACCTGGAAAGCTTTGGGAAAATGGTATTTTTTTAGCCACTGTCTTGAAAAGTTTGGAACTTCAAGACAAAGGTCAACTGATGATCTGCAGGAGGTTTCAGATAAAAATGGGAGGCCAAATGATGGATGATAAGAGAAAAATACATTCACGTTAAATTGTTTGTGTAACTGAGCAGTAACTTGTCCAAAAAAAATCATCTTGGTTTGGGAAGAATTTAAGAAATTTGAAGTAAGGATCCTGTGCAAACCCTGTTCAGGGGCAGCCATGCCTATGCTACCAGTTGTTCGGTACTTTTGTGTGGTAGCTGTGTGTTCCCTGACACCAGAGGTTGGGGATGGGCTATTTAGTGTGCACACTTATTTTGGTGCATGCTGTGAATAAACAAAGAACAGCTGATTTCTGACAGATATGCACCAGTGTCTGTGGGAGTAGTTAAAGAGTCCTTCACCATGCCTGAGGTAGCACTTGAGGCCGTGGCGACTGCTTTCATTAGACTGCTGTGTAGTGAGCGCTATGCCCCAGGAGGGGCTGAAAGGAATAAACACCCATGACACCACTGACCATTAAGATTGCAGCCCTTGTCATCGAGCATAGAATCACTTCCTTGAGTGTTGCATTGTTATTTATGTTGGTTTTGTAGTCACACTGAGGAACAAATATGTATGTTTTTACGCTTTGTTACAGACCGTTATGTCCCTAAAGCAAGGTGCATAATAAAAAAAATGAAAACACTGTGTGGTGAAGTGTTTGTTTTTATCGCACAGTCCTCTTGGTCTTATCCCATGTCATTTTGACTGTCATTTGTGTGTTGAAAGAACTATTTTGTTAGAAGGTGGAATTGATTTGTAGATAATGAGAGCAAACAGGTTTTATGTTATACTGAAATTAATGGGTTCAAAAAGAAAAGAAAAAAGAAGCAATAAGTAAGATATGTATGAAAATATTTCAAGACAATATGGATGAATATGAAAAGTAAATAAAATATAAAAGGACAAAGCAATTCCTCAGTACATCAGGCAGTCCACACCATACCACACACCAGGAAATGATAAACTGCTATACCAAGCCCTCAGTACAACAGGCAGTCCACACAATACTGCACACCAGGAAATGATGAACAGCAATACCAAGCTCTCATACAAAAGTTAATCCATGCCTACCACACACCAGGAAATAGTAAACGGCTATACCAACCACTCATACAAAGGTCAATCCGCACCATATCACACACCAGGGGGCGGGGATAGCTCAGTGGTTAGAGCGCCGGACTCGTGATTGAAAGGTCGCGGGTTCGAATCCCTGCTGGAACGGCGGGAGAATTTTCTTCTCCATGGTCGACTTTCTGTGCTGACTCTTATTTCGGTATCCGTTCCACCCCCATGTTACCACAGTAGCACGTAAAAAATCCCGGTCATTCTGCCAAAAGTGCAGGTGGCAGGTTACAGCTAAACACGCATACACCTTACGTATGTGGATTTTATTGAACCGTGCTTCGGCATTGGTCACAACTTGTCCCTAATATGTCAAATGACATCTGAGGACATTAAGCATCAACTCATCATCATCATTATCACACACCTGTGAGCCGGTTTGGCCTAGCAGTAAGGCATTAGGCTGGTAAGCGGAAGGACCTCGGTTTGAAACTGCTTCGGATCTGCTTTCTCTTCAGAAAGGTTGTGGTTTGTGGACACTGTCTCATGACTTTGTCCATCACTTCCTACTGAAACATTAAAATGGCTCTCATCGCTGCCCACCTTAATGCAGAAGTCATTCTGGTGGTGACAGTGAAGCGATAGGTATATGATCTCCCTCTTTCCCCACCTCCATACCCCCTTCCCCCCCTTCCTAATAAGCTGTACGGTTTCTGTGGACGTTAAGCACCATGTTTACTTACTTTATCACACACCTATGCCAAGCTCTCGTACGAAAGACGATCCACACCCCAGCAAAGAAGAAATGACAGTGTAAACAGTTTATATACTCAGTTTATTCTTCAATATCTTCATTTAAAAAATAATTTATGTACAACACAGTATCAGGAGGAGAGCACAGCAGCTGTACAAATGATGGTTGAAAGGTTATGGGGTAGAAAGAAAATTCTTTGTTTTACAAGAAAACTGCCTTCTTTTTTACTTCTGTGCTGCATTGAAAATGTAATCTGTTCAAAAACGCTTCACAATTGTTGGCTATAACTTCAAGTGCATGCAGAAACAGAGCAGGGTCACAATAACATTTTCAGAAACAAACGCTCCACTAAACCATCAGCATAAAATGTCCACATGATTGGATCAAACTGAGTGATAATGATGGTGCTAAATGCAGTTGCCCCCCTTCCCTCTCTCTCTCTCCCACTTCTGGTATGAGAGAAACTGTCCCATGAAAATGATATCACCACCCAAAGGGCAACATGTCTTTCTGACAGCACCCTGAAAACAGAGTTCCACCAAAAACGGAACAACAACAACAACAAAAACGCTCGTCATGCAACAGTTACATCTCACAGTTGTTTTTTAACACAAAGTATTAACTTCAGAGTCACTTCCATATATTATACCCAAAGTTGTATCACAAAAAACAAGATGTGTGTTTGTGGTTCTGAATTGTTTACTTGCATGTACATCTATCAATTACGGATTAATTAACTGTTTTTAATTAAAAAAAGCAAGTCGCCCCATAAACAAAGTTCCTTCCTAAAACAAAATGCCTGCATTTTTTTTTAATGCTGTTGAGTAACTGACTTCATTAGGTTGAAGGTTACATTACTCATAAGTAGGACACAAAACAAACCTCCCAGTAAGACACTTGACTATAATGCACACAATTTCACCAGCCCATGTCACAAGTGCTGGCTACAGAAACCTAGGCTGGCACAATGGACAAGGTGCTTTGTTGGTGTCTGCTTTTTCTGTCAAACCCTTCACTTGCTCTGGCTGCTTCGTGGCCAAGCCAACAACAGTGAAAATGGGACAACAGTGAGAGGAATGGCTCCCAGACAGATTTGCACCTCCTGCTTTCAGATTACATCAACCAGGAAATAAAATGAAGAGGACGGACTACGCGCACAAACTTAACTGACTGCTCTTCTTTTCACACCACTTTAGCTGGATGTCATCATTTGTAAAGGAACTGGAAAGTCTAATTATATGCTGTCCTACTTTCCGCAAAGGGAGTTAATTGGTCCTCAAAAGTTGTCATGAGCACGACAAAGACCCATATTGCCTACAGTAACCCACATCTGACGGATGAATAACTACAAGGTACAAAAACTCCACCAAATTTACTTGCGACTTTTTCCCAACAAGTAGAAGAGATGAAAACATAAGCCTGAGCATTCACTTCAGGATGGCTGACTGATTTTATATCAAATTTAGAAGTTATGTTTTACAAGTGTCAACTTTCAAAAATTGGATATACAAAACACTGTCAAGTATAACAGCCTGCCTTTCACACATCTCGGCCTCTTCGCCTTCAAGTGATGCAAGCCTGTCTCATGTCTGTCAGGTCAGTGGTATGAAGGCAACCCCCCCCTCCCCCGCCACCTCCCCCCCCCCCCCCCCCCCCCCCCATATATCTGATATAAAATCAACCAGGCATTTTAAAGCAAAATCCCTTATTTTCTAATATTTTTGGTACCATTTTAGACTGGAAGGAAGAGGATTTTGAGCAAGTCAGCTGCTGGAATTGACTGAAGTCTGTTGAACTCTGAAGTGAATATAATGGTCTTACTTTCAATAAGTTAGCAGTTCTCATGCCAGTTCTCGCTTCTCATTACTATCTGTCTTGCAGTGGAAAAAAAAAAGAGAGAGAAAAGAAAGGACCATACTATGCCAACAATTTTACCTTTCTGATTTTAAAGTTTTGGAGAGAAAAATGAAAACAGAAAAGAAGAAGAAACAAAGGCAGAAACTTAGAGCATTTTAGGAGAAATGGTTTTAATCAGTGTCCTTTCTGCTGTTCTCAAGGCCATTGAGGAGAGAAGCATGGCTGAAATGTCAAACTGTCAGCCACATGCACAAAAAGCCTATCAATAAAACAGAAACTAAAAAACCACATGTCCATCACTTTCAGTACACAGCCATGGCTGACAGTCAGAGAGGTTCAAAAGATTCTGAGGGCAAAAAAAACAAGTTGATTTCTCAGAGTTGTGCCATTGCTATGGTGACAAATGCTGACGATGCTACATGACGGGTTGCATGGGGGGAAGCGCGGGACCAGAAGGTGGCCGAGACCCTCCACTCTTTTCCAGGTCCTGCATGTCTTGCCGTAATCGACGGATCTCATGCCGCTGCATGTCGATGATCTTTACCTGCATGACAACACAAGACAAGGTCACAGAACTGTCTCTTGACCAGCAGAACAACACAAGACAAGGTCACAGAACTGTCTCTTGACCAGCAGAACAACACAAGACAAGGTCACAGAACTGTCTCTTGACCAGCAGAACAACACAAGACAAGGTCACAGAACTGTCTCTTGACCAGCAGAACAACACAAGACAAGGTCACAGAACTGTCTCTTGACCAGCAGAACAACACAAGACAAGGTCACAGAACTGTCTCTTGACCAGCAGAACAACACAAGACAAGGTCACAGAACTGTCTCGACCAGCAGAACAACACAAGACAAGGTCACTCAACTGTCTCTTGACCAGCAGAACAACACAAGACAAGGTCACTCAACTGTCTTCTAAGCCAGTGCATGTCAATGATCTTCACTAGCAGGGCAACATAAATCAACATGGCACATGGGTATTTGTGGAAGACCAGAATTTATATTATTTTGTTTTTTGTGGAAGGCCAGAATCGATTTTGTAGTTGTTGTTGTTGTTGTTGTTTTTGGTTATAATCTTGTTCTGGTTGCAAAAATCCAGGTAAAACATTTCTTTTACATCTGATACATTAATTAGGTGTAGTAGGAACAGTAGTAAGGCTTTGCCTTTTGCAATGCTTAAAAAGTGGGTTGGAAATCTTCAGGTCCAGAACACTTAATTTTTTTCAACAGAACTGAAAGTAGATACACTGGCAAGTATTCTCTTTCCAATTATTTATCTACTTTTACCTTATTTTTCTTTCAGTCATTCATGACATTCAAATAACGTTTTGAATGTTAAGTGTTTCTCTTCTTTCTTGACAATCTTTTTCACAACATTTCTGAGCATTTCACAACACAGCCCCCATCTAGAATCAACACACAAGGAAGTTAATTAGCACTCGAAATACATAATACAAGTACAACAACAAAGACCTGAGTCACTTACGGTAACTCTCACCTGGCATGCAGGTAAATACAAGATGCATAAACTGAGTTTATATGCACGCCAGGTGAGAGTTACTGTAGGTGACTCAGGTCTTTGTGCTTGTACTTGTTTTATGTATTTCAAGCGCTAGTGACCTCCCTTGTGTGTTGATTCTGCGTGAGTGCTCTGGGCCTAATTCTGTTTCAGATTTTTTACAGCGTCCATCTGTGTCCACTGACCTGTTCATCCAGCTTCTGCTCCAAGATGGCGGAGGGTTGCTTGGCAGCAAGCTGAGCCAGGGCAGTGGCGTCGCTGCCCTTCTTGCCCTTCTTGCTGTGCAGACCCAGGGCAGCCTCCATGTCGTGGATGTGTGTGCGGCACAGCTTCAGCTCCCGTCGCAGGTCATTGATCTCCTTGATCAGAGACACGTTCTCCTGAAACAACCAGAACTGGACTGGTGAGAAACACAGTTACCTCGGTCCTGAAATGACTTATTTTACACTACTTGTTGACACATTCTCCTGAAGCAATCAGAACTGGACTGGTGAGAAACACAGTTACCTCGGTCCTGAAATGACTTATTTTACACTACTTGTTGACACGTTCTCCTGAAGCAATCAGAACTGGACAGGTAAAAAACATGGCTACCTCAGCCCTCGAATGACTTATTTTACACCACTTGTTGACATGTTCTCCTGAAACAATCAGAACTGGACAGGTAAAAAACATGGCTCCTCAGCCCTCAAATGACTTATTTTTACACTACTTGTTAACACATTCTCTTGAAACAATCAGCACTGGACAAGTGAAAAACACAGTAACCTCAGTCCATAAATGACTTATTTTACACTAGGTGTTGACACATTCTGAAACAATCAGAACTGGACTGGTGAGAAGCACAGTTACTTCAGACCTCAAATGACTTATCTGACACTATTTGTTAACATGTAACTCCTTTACTGGTCACAACTTGCTGAACTGAACAGACTTGAAAGCTTTAGACAGAGTTTTTGTTTTACTGGATTTTTTCGACAGTTTTTGCAGCTCAGTTCAGGACACAGCAGGACTGGAAGCTTTGAAGCCTTCTACTTGGGGTGGGGGTGAAAAGGGGGTGGGGGTGGTATGCAGACTGGCTAGAGATGAGACAAATGGTTTCCCACCTGCATGATTCTGACGTTGTCGGCTTTGTGGATCTCAGAGTCTTTCTCCAACTTTTTGCGCAGTGAGGCCACTGAACGTTCCAGGTGCTCCTTCTGCCGACTGAACTCCTTCTGGATGTCTGCATCCACGCTGGCTGACTCCGTCTGCGGACAACACATGGTAGCGTTATATTCCCTGACATGTGCATTCCCATGGGAAATAACTCACTACTTTCATTCTTTCGTGAAAAATCACATTATACCATTCTTCTTCTTGTTGTCGTTGGTATCAAAGCATTGTTTTGGCATTGACCTGAAGCCTGGAGAGGAGAGAAGCCTGGGTAGCAGAAAGTCTTTGGCTTCATGTAAAGTTCTGACCAGCTGAGGTTATGAAGGGAACCATAATGGCTTGCACTGCATGTTGTATTGTGTTGTGATGCGTTGTGTTGCATTGTGATGTGTGTGTGTGTGTGTGTGTGTGTGTGTCTGTGTACATGCATGCATGTGTGTATGCATGTGTGTGCATGCATTTGCGCATGTGTGCATGTGTCTGTGATCACATAGTATTCTAACCAGCTGAAGCAGGTAATACTGAGTCCTTTCACAGGTTGCATCATTTTACAGCAGAAAAATAGTTAACTCACAATGTCTTCCTGCACATGTTTCTGGTACAGTGCCTTGATGCTTTCCTTGAGCATCTTGGGATCCTGGATGTAGCCCACACAGTTGTGCAAGTCAGTCTTGAACCTCCGTACCACTGCCTCCACATCACGCACCTACAAGTCCACATCATGTATTTATGATACCCACAATACACATGTCTAAGCACAGTCCTTATTGCTGACATCTTAATAGTCATTTCTAGGAATTTGAACCTTGGGTCCCCTCTCCAGGTGAGAAGTCTCCTTCCCATCAATCTATGAGGCAGACAAAGAGACCATAGTCATTCAGAGTGGATCATCTCTCACCCCCACACAGTGTTTGTTTTTATGTGTGGAAACCTAATGAATATGTATCCAATTTGGGCTCAGTGCTAGACAGATGCACAGCACTGGTATTGGGAAATACTTTAACCTTGCCCAGTAAACCCACCATACCGGACCTCTGAAACTCCCTCCCCACTCCTCTCCACCCCCCTTTCTGAAAAGATCATCTCTCTGCTTTACCAATTCCTTGAAGTGCACTGATCTTTCACCTGATTGTACGTCACCCATTTCACCAAGCCAAACAAAAGAAGAACAATTGAGGCCACCTATAGTCCGCTTTTGGCAACAATTTTTGCTGGACATCCCAATTCCTGGAAGCAGAAGAAAAGAGCAAATTGCATGGTGCGGCACGGCCGACATACCCGCTGTCGCTCCTGGTGCATCTCCTTGTCGGTGGCCTTGAGCTTCTGCCGCAGCTCCGTGATGTTCAGCTCCAGCTGTGTGTTCTGCTTGTTGAAGCGCTCCAGCTCGCTCTCCATCTGAAAGCAGGTAAACACAACACTTCAGTTTTGTTTCTCCTCCTACTGGTCAGGAGTTGACATCGCCATGCAGTGAAAGCTCCTGGTGACCCTCTCTTAGCATAAGATCACTTTTGGTGAAACCTCGCCCTTCATATTTCAATGTGTAACCCATTCAGTTAATATGTGTGTGTGTGTGTGTGTGTGTGTGTGTGTGTGTGTGTGTGTGTGTGTGTGTGTGTGTGTGTGTGTGTGTGTGTGTGTGTGTGTGTGTGTGTTTGATGGTATGCACATAGAATAGTCTCTAAGGACAAGACTGTGAGCTTGATTAATACTTTAATTATAACTGTGTATGCTCAAGCCTTCATCTTGGGGTTTCTGGGGGACTTGTGCATTGGCTAAATTGTTGCATAAATTTGTTCATAGTTTCAGCTCATGAGAACACTTGTGTCAACATGGCACTCTGAATATGCATTACTCTGTGTGGAAGTTTTCATGCACCATATGTAAACTTTCATTCATTCATTCATTCATTTTTCTCACAAGGCTTGTCCTCTCATATAACTTATCCTACTCATCCAGGATGCTTGCTCCCTTGCCACTCACCTCCTGGATCTGTTCCTTCATGTTCTTGATGTCGTTCTCGCGGGGCTCGATCTGCTTCTTCAGCTCCTTGATCTTGTAGTCCAGCACAAACTTGAACTTTTCCAACTCCTGGTTCTTCTTCTTCAGGTCGTAGATACGTTTCTCCTGGAAACGGGACACAAAATGTTTGGGTCAGTTTATTCATCATTAACCTGGTCCAGTACATTGTAATGTGTGTAGAAACACAGCTGAGATTTTACAGACACATGGAGTGAGTTACAAAGGGCGGTAACTCTCCATGCCCAGCCTTGTGTTTGCATGTGGACTTCACTATCTCAGTGTAGCTTGGGCTGTGTCACAACACACTGACACCAGCAAGAACACCAAGGCCTGGGCTGTGTCACAACACACTGACACCAGCAAGAACACCAAGGCCTGGGCTGTGTCACAACACACTGACACCAGCAAGAACACCGAGGCTACACCGAAATGTTGTTATTCACTGTATAGTTATGTAGGAGCTATCTTTAGCTGTGATAAACTCCTTGCATAACAGCATCCATTCTCCAGAAATGGAGAGAAATCCTCTGAAGATGGCATATAGCTGCCCAGGTGGCAGGGTGGTGAAAAACAGTCACACATGCAATCCTCTCACCCAAAGGAATGAATTTGTCAGCGTACAACTGTCTGTATACAAGGTGACCCACAGACTGTTCAGCTGAGGAATGCAACAACAACAACAACAGCTCTCTTGGTTTATGTTATTTTTGACTCATCTCTCTGGATCTCCACCACACCTGCTCAATCTGTGCTGTTAATCTAGCTCACCTTGTCCTGGATGGTGTCGTCTCTCTCCTGGATCTCCTTCTTGAGACCCTGGATGTCCTTCTCCAGGTTGCGGATGATGTTGTTCAGCTTGGCTGTCTCCGCCTGCAGCTTCTTGATCTCCTCCTTGTGGTCGTCAATCTCCTTCTGAAGGCTGGTGAACTGCACACAGGGAATACAGCATAATACAGCACAAAGTTATGGAACACAATTCAGCATGAGACAAATACACTGTGACGCAGTTATACTTAGAAGGTCAATGAGGTGCATTACTAAAAGTAATACATTTCACTTGTTCTGCTCTCTTGTTCAGTGTAGGTGACCATTTTCTTTCTATAGAAGTGCAAGCTCACAATATGATGTACTCACACGTGTAGACATGTACAAATGTGTACAACCTAAAACTGCTTGGCAGTGGATGCTTGACAAAGTTAGGACCTTATCGCCTTTTGCGCGCAACAAAATTGCATTCTTTAAACAATGCATATAAGTCTTTATTTGGGTTCTTTCAGACTCTTGTTTGGAATGCAGGAGTCAGATTTATTCTGAGCTCATTGAAAGAACCTGAAGAGAGTTCTGATACTGAGAGGCCCTGAAAATGGAACATGGCTTGCCAATTCCCATACTGGACTCCCATTCATGTACATATAATATATGCAAAAATGCTGTTTTGTATTCAGTCTCAGTAGATGAGCCTTTGAGTTGAAAAGAAGATAAAAAAAAGACAACAAAGACGATGCCTGTATCCACTGCAGACTGACCTTCTTCTTCATGATACCAGTCTCCCCTTTCAGTCTCATGTTGGCCTCTTTCTCGTCCCGCAGTCGGCGCTCATACTTGTTCTTGATGTCCAGGATTTCACGGTCCGCATCCTCTTCAATCTGCTTCTTGGTTTCCTCATACTCACGACTCTGCTGCCGAGCCTCATCGTTGGACTGGAGGGGAGAAGGGTCAGGGTCAGTACAGATTTAGGACACTGAACATGAAAAATGTGAGCTGAAGGGCAAAACAGAAGACAACCATAGTGATGACAGCCAAGCATAAATCTGTGTGCAGCATAGGAACACAAAGCATGTTTTTGCACAATCATTTAACATCACAACTTGACGAAATGTGTTCTCTTACATTTGTAATTTGTTCAGTACTTACTCTTTTGTTTGTGTTAAAGTTTGGCCTTTTCTGTCTCACATCTCTGACTGTTCACTCCCTGTGAAGTGTGTTCTCTTACATTTGTGATCTGTTCAGTACTTACTCTTTTGTTTGTGTTTACGTTTGGTCTTTCCTGTCTCACATCTCTTATCGCCCTGACATAGCTGTACTACTGGGTGCAAAGCATCAAGTTACTTACATCTCACATCTCTGACAGTTCACTCCCTTGAAAATTACATATTGGCGTAAAGCAGATTCACCAAATCTCTCCAGTCTCATCGCCAGCCTCTTTGAATGTCCACTGGACTTGTTCACTTAGAGTTCTAGTCTGTTCTTTGATGCTCTGATTATATATGTGTACTTTCTGATTCAAATTAGATCATTAGTGAGTTTTTAGTCCGACTGTTCATGGAGCCATCTGTTCAAGCTTAGTGGTTGTCTCCCCCTCACCTAGTCTAGCGTGTGTGTGTGTGTGTGTGTGTGTGAGTGTGTGTACTTAGAATAATCTCTATGGACAAGATTCTGCACTTTACAAATACTTTAATTATTATTATCATTAAGTACTGTATACAGGTGTGCTTCTAGTCTATTTGTTTTCCCACCTGTTCAAGCTCTCTATGAACAAGATTTTGCACTTTACAAATACTTTAATTATCATTAAATACTGTCTACAGGTGTGCTTCTAGTCTGACTGTGTTTTCCCACCTGTTCGAGCTTGGTGGTCATCTCCTGCAGCTTGGTCTCATAGTACTCGGTGAGCTCCTCCAGGGCGCGCTCCTTGCTCTCCTCCATCTCTTGCAGCTGGCGGTCATAGTCCTCCTGCATCTTCATCATCTTGGCCTGCTGCTCCTGGAACTTCTCATACTCCAGCATCAGCTTCTGGTTGTTGGCAGACTCTGTGACACACAGCGTCATCTTTGTTAGCGTCACCATCATCTGCTGCTGCTGTAGGAGCAGCATTGTTAACATCATGGCAGCCTCTCCCTCTTCTCTCCACAGCATACACACATACACCCTCCACTCCCCACCTCCAAACCCCACCTTCTCTTCACAAAACACCGGATCATATATGATGGAGATCAGGCAACACTTTGGGTGTATTTTTCAAAGTTCAGCTGTTTTTGTTTTCTTTACCCCCTTCTAAGGCCAAAAACTCTTTGAAAATGCCCAAACCATAAATACACATCATGTGATACTGACCTGGATTCTGCACTTCCCTGGCGTGTTTTTCCATTGGCTACATTTCTTCCACCTGCTTCCCTCCCCCCCACCTTCTCGAACAAAACCTTCATGTTCATGCTTACATATATTCTGCTTTCTAGTTTACAAGTGTTACTGACCAAGATCCTGCAGCTCCTTGGCATGTTTCTCCATGAGTTCAGCCATTTCCTCCTCATGCTTGGCTTCCTCCTTGTCCTTGTCCGTCTTCAGCACCTGTACAAACAAAACAGTCCATCTTCAGCACCTGTACAGTCTGTCTAGTTCATCTCCCCCCCCCCCCCCCACACACACCTGCCTAATTGCATGTGTATGCATTTTACTTAACACTTGGCAATAAACATACTGACTGACTGATTGGTTGACATTCCTGATTCCATGCTCACATGCCTAGAACTGCAGATAAAATGAAAAGAAGTTGGCAGTTGACGTTTGTGACACAAATTAAAAGCATTTGTCTGCTCCTAATAACTTCAGCAGCTTTATTTTTATTCTTCTTGGCAACATTTTCTGGACACAAAGATACTATAACCCTTTGGAAAAAAATCATCTTCATGATACAAAATAGAATACTGGGTGTACAAAATGAACTAATGATAAAAACAAAATGAAACAATGGCAACAATCTGTGCCCAGCCTTAGAAATTTCCATTATCATTAAGAGGCATTCCAGCCTTTAAGGCACCACAGACCTGGTTCTTGGTCTTGAGGGACTCCATTTCCTGGATGAACTTCTCCGTCAGCTCCTTCATCTTCTCGTTGTAGTTCATGTCTTTCAGACGCAGCTGGTACTCATTCTCCATCTTCAGCTCTTCCACGCGCGAGTTGAGGTCTGCCATCGACGCATTCTGCACAAGCCCAGCAAACTCTACTGATGTCATTGTTAAAGAAACTATGCAACAGTCACAAAAGCAGCACAAAAATCACAACGGTGTCCCACAATGTGTGATCTATATATATACACAAGTTTGCTAGTAATTTGATTTTAACATCCCATCAGCTGCATGGAGTCAGCTCAGAGCAAATTTACACTGTCATAAATCTATAAACATTTAAAACTCTTCTCACATGTAACAAAAACTATAAAAACAAAACATGGATGGATGTGTTAGATGGTTGACCTTTTGGTTGCCTAGTTGATCAACTGGCTGAATGTTGATTTTACTTTCTGTATACTGCTTCTGCATACAGCTAGCCTAACTGATTGGAGGATTAACATTCTTGTCTACATTAACTGGCTTAATCACAAATAGATATGTGGTGTTAAGGCAAGCTGACCTTCTCCTCCAGGTCACTCTTGGTGATGAGGATTTCCTCGGCCCAGCCAACCTCCTTGTCACGCTTCAGGCCACGTCCCTCCTTGTCTTGGATCTTCCACAGTATGATGGATGCATCTTCGCCCACCGTGATCAGGTACTGGTCATCGTATGTGATCTTCATCTGCAATGATTCCAGAATGGGTTACTTCACCACTGTCCTGTGAATGGGGCTGAACGTGTAAGAGCCACCTTAGGCTGATTGTGTATAGTCAGTTCAGGTCAATTTCAAGACCCTGTTCTTCACAGAACGGTGTTATTTAACCCCCCAAATAGAACCACCTGTCTCTTAGACTTGTGTACTCTAGCCCCTCCCTCCTCCCCTCCCCACAATCTATCCCTCCCTGTCCCATCCTCCTACCCTCTGTTCCACATATTCCTCTAGCACCCCTCTGTAAGTCCTACTCTCCCTCTTTTTCCTCCCTGTCCCACTTTCATTCTCTGTCCCAACTTTTCCTCTCTGTCCCACCTCTCCTTCTAGCATCCCTGTGTAAGTCCCACTCTCCCTCTTTTTCCTCCCTGTCCAACCTTCATTTTCTGTCCCAACTTTTCCTCTCTGTCCCACCTCTCCTTCTAGCATCCCTGTGTAAGTCCCACTCTCCCTCTTTTTCCTCCCTGTCCAACCTTCATTTTCTGTCCCAACTTTTCCTCTCTGTCCCACCTCTCCTTCCAGCACCCCCACCCCTGTCAGTCCCACTCCCCCTCTTCTTGCCCCCCCCCCCTGCCCCCCACCCCCTCTGCCATTCTGTCCTACCCTCATTCCCTGTCCCACATTTTCCTTTCTGTCCCACATGTCCCTCCAGCACCCCTCCATCACTCCCACTCTCCATCCCTTTGTTTCCCCCCTGCCCCCCACCTTTCTGTCCTACATTCATTCTCTGTCCCACCTTTTCCTCCCTGTCCCACCTCTCCCTCTATCACCCCTCTGTCAATTCCACACGCCCTCCGTCCCACTTGTCTCTCTCTCCCTTCTTGCCTCATCCCCTCCTGTCACACTTTTTCCGCCCTGTCCCATCTCTCCCTCTAGCACCCCTCTGTCAATCCCACATGCCCTCTGTCCCACTTGTCCCTCTCTCCCTTCCTGCCCCCATCCCCTCCTCTGCGACTTCTCCCAGTAGGCACCCACAAAAAAAGCTGTGTTACCTTGGTGATGGCAGCCCCGTGACCCTGGTGTTCCTGCCACTCCCCAGGGATGGTGAGCGGGAACTTGACCGACCACATGGTGCCCCGTGCCGTGCCCGCAAACAGCATGCGGCCTGAGTGGGACAGCGCCACACTGGTCAGCGTCATGTCACCTGCCGGAACCTCACGCAGAATCTGAAACAAGGATAGTGAACGAGTCAGTCAGTCTGCTGCATTTCAATTTGAAGTGCTCTGGGAAGGACAATGAAAGGTGTTGATCACTGTCAATTTTTTCAAGACTTCATGGTGACTGCACACATTTGAGTACAGATTCCTAAGAGGGATTGGACTGCCTCTTTTTTACAGCCCTTTGCCAGCTTAATTGATTGTCTGTCTGGTGGGGAAACTAGTGTTTTTGTTCTGCCTTTCATTAACACTGCATGTTTCATAACATTTAATTTGCTGACTGTCTGTTTGATGATGTGTCTTTTACTGGGAGTGAAACTAGTGTTTCTGTTCTGCCTTACACTAACACTGCATGTTTCATGAGATGTTATTTGCTTGCTTCAAATGCAGATTATTACAGAAGATGCCTCCATGAATTTTGGGTCGAAACATGCAGCTTGTAAGAACATGTCTATACCCACGTGCCCACAGACACACACACACACACAGACACACACACACACACAGACACACACACACACACACACACACACACACACACACACACACACACACACACACATACACACACACACACACTCACACTCACACACTCTCTACCACTCCTATCCACCTTCCATCCTCCACCAAGTTCAAATCTCTATAGTACCTGTGAATCAGCAATCTCTTTGAGTGTCTTGTCAGAGCCAGCAGCAAAAGTGGTCTTTCCATCCGGAGTGACCGCCACGCCTGTATAGCTACAGGACTTCAGCACGCTCTCCCCAATGCGCTTGCCAGAAAATGAGTCCCACTCATAGACCGCTCCATCCATGCCACAGGACACGATCTTGCTGTCGTCCGCACTCCACACGATAGACCTGACCTTGCCATTGTGACCTTTGAGGTTGGTGACACACTCGAAGGTGGTGGTGGAATAGATCTGGATCACGTTGCCGTGCACAGCGGCAAACAAGTGACCTCCATTGCTGAAGGCACACTGAGGAAAATCAGAACAGATTGCATTTACAAATGTCTGTGGATTTGTATGCAACTGACTGCCATGCCTCTCTGGAGACAATACAACATTAAACAAGTCTAACAAGCCAAAATGTATGACTGACACAGCCTCCACTTCTCTAAGGCATGCAGGGACTAGGTCATGCATGCATACAGAAAATTGTATATATTGACTGATAATGACAGAAGTGTACAAAACTGAGACTGGTTGCACGCTTCAGATGGATAATAAGCTGGGTATAGACCATCTGTTGACCATTCATTTCCAGTGAAACCAAGCTGATGTGTGTCATGTATAGAGAATTACACAGCATTAGAGATTCAAGGGATATAACTCATGTAATCTAAACAGATCATTAAGATGTGGAGAGTTATTTCAGTGGAATAAATATGGCACCCCACCAGGCTCATTTCCCACGTATTTGTTTGACCCACATAATTATAGACATAACAGCATGTACTTCAGACAGAAAACTGCTTCACAATTTGCTACTGTCTTCATTAGCTGAGAGAGGACTGGGCAGGAAATAAAGATGAATGCACCAGAAGCGCAGAAATGAGAGTGAAAATAAAAAAGAATCCCACACCTCCTTGCACCCACGGACAGTGAATTCCTTGAAGGTGCGAATGTCATCGATGAGGAGGTTCATGAGACGCAGCTTGTCGCTGAAGCCCACTAGGATGTAGAGGCCGGACGGGTGCAGTGCAATGCTGTACGCTTCCTCCGCAAACACCTTGTACAGCTCCAGGTTGCTGCCAGACAAAGTCATTGGCTGTCACTTCAAGTTCAAGTGAAAGTCTTGCTGTCTCATTGAATATGTACTGGATCATATGATATTCTGATGTGACAGCATAGCATGAAATACTTATCGGTCCGCTGAGAATTGGTATTTTGGTATGATAGCCAAAGATTTAGCAATTCAGGGTGTGGATTGAGTCATAAGACAGTGTACTTTTTTATGTCAGCCTTATTAAACCTGAAATATTTTTTGAGCTAGGATGTGTGTGTGTGTGTGTGTGTGTGTGTGTGTGTGTGTGTGTGTGTGTGTGTGTGTGTGTGTGTGTGTGTGTGTGTGTGTGTTTCTGTGTGTGCACACACACATGTGTGCATACATGTGTGTGTGTGCGTGCGTTTGTGTGTGCACACAGATGTGGCTGTCTATGTGTACTCCATAAACGCAGAGGTAGAGGTGACTTCACATATTTTCACACATTTCAATTCTATGCAAACCAAAATATGCTAAGAGAGTGATTACCATGTTTCATTGTTCCAGATGCGCACTGAGCGGTCAAGAGAGCAGGTGGCAATGAGAGGTTTGCGTATGCACACATCCAGACCAAGGATCTGTCCATTGTGGAAAGCCTGGGCCAGCACTTCAAATGTTGCCTGGTCACCCTGTCAACAAAGAGTCCAGAAAATGTTAATTTCTCTCATATACTTCCCTCTCTCTATATATATATATATGCTCCTGCCAGCACACTCCATCCCAAGTATTGTGCTTAAAAATGACTCAACTAACTGTGATAATAACAAGCAGGGCATTTGCTCACACCCAGAAAAGAAAAATGCAGCTTTCCATCAACAACAACAACAAAATCAATAACAAAAATTCAATAAAACAAACAAAATCACTCTAGTAAACTTGATGACATCACACTAAAGCACTGCATCCTACCTTTCCGATGTCGGCGCTGGACAGCGTGAGGTAGTAGAGCTGGGCCTGGTCAGTGCTGGCCACCAGCGTCTCCTCAGAGGGACTGACGGTCAGACACTTGATGATCTGCTGCTGGGGCCTGGTTGGGTCGGCACTGTTGCTGGCATCCAGGGGGATCTGAGAACGGGGCAGAGGAGGTTCAGCACTCATGTACAACAGATGTAGCGCTTGACTTTGACTTCAGAAACCACTGAACAGCTGAAATACTTGGTGGGGGTGGGATGGACATGGGCTTGTTCAGAGCATTTTCTGAAGGTTGTTGTATATTCTAGGAAAGAGAAAAGAATTCACTACACATTTTTTGTGTCTTTTCTTCTTTTTTGGGGTGGGTGCATGGGTGGATAGGTGAGGGTTTGTACCCATCACATTCATATTCAGCCAGCCGGCCTCTTTCCATCTAAGGCATAACATTTTAAAAGACTGCAGAAAATGAATGTGCATAACACCTACAGTAATCACTACTAACATGAATGCTTCATGGATGTCTAAACTAAAAAAATATTACCCTCACACAGCAGTTTGTGTTCCGTTTTTGCAACATTTCTTTCCCATCATCTTTATGAATTTTTTGCTTGAGTAGTACACAGTCTCTCTGTCTCTGTCTCTGTCTCTCTCCCCCCCCCCCTCTTTTTCTTGCTCACTTTCTTTATATGATCTTTTTTCTTCTCTTCCTCTATTTCCATGTGTGTGTGTGTGTGTGTGTGTGTGTGTGTGTGTGTGTGTGTGTGTGTGTGTGTGTGTGTGTGTGTGTGTAAAAAATCCATTTCCCTACCTTGATTTCTCTTGATTTCTTGAAGAAGTCCTTATCATCAGTCTTCTCAAAGAGGAAAACTGTGCCAGGGCCACAGGCGCAAGCAAAGCCCTTGGAGTAGGAGACGATGGCTGTGATTTGTGGGGGAATCACTGCAGAAGATTCCTCTCCACCTCTGCACAACAGAAGTCTTGATTATTGCTGGGTGTGTTGCACTAGTTTGCTTCTTTCTTTGCTGCAGGATTAACCAGTTCTCTTCATTACAGAAATGCTTCATTTGACAATCAAGGGGGCTTCAAATCACACAAACAGAACATCATAAATGCCACACCCAATGAAAAACTAGAACAGCCAGAGAGCTGGTTTGTTTGGCCTAGCAGTAAGGCACTGAGTTGGTGAACAGATGATACTGGTTCAATTCCGACCTTTGGCTCTCTTTTCTCTGAAAGTTGTGCTTTATGGATGCTGTCTTGTCAATTTGCCCCTTAAAATTAACGAAAAATCAAAATGGCTCTCATTGCTGCCCATTCTAGTATAGTGTTAGTTATATTACCACCACCCCTCCACCCCCACCAGCCTCCTGAGATCTTGGTCCCTGCCAGTACCTCTCTGGAGACAACTCAGCATTAAACACTGCAAGTCTAACAAACAAAAGCCAGAAAACATTAGGCTGCCATGTTTGTCTCATATGCTGAAGCATAGCAACAAAGTGAAAGACTGGTGGTCTGAATAAAACTTAGAAAATATATAACTGTGCATGTTCATTGATGGCAAAAAATACCAGCTGCAATAATAATAATGAATAACAATGAAATGTTTGTAAAACGCAAACCTCTAAGATAAAAATAGAGCTTGGAATGCTGTACAGAAGCTAAGTCTAACACAAGCTGAGACACCACAAGCAGAAAACCACAGCAACACTGATTGCAATAATAGAAGCAAAGCAAGATCTACACAAACACACACACACACACACACACACACACACACACACACACACACACACACACACACACACTGTCTTTTTCTTTGTCCCTATACAGACAGTATAATTACCAAATACTATGTATATGGTAATTTCTGTACTGCAGTACAAGACACTCACTTGTCATCCTTGGCCAGGTTGATCTCATTCTTCAACTCCCCTGCCTCAAAGAGCAACAGGCGGCCATTGTCGGTGCCAACAACGATGCGCTCCTCAGACACCCAGGCGTGGCACATGTAGTTCTGTGGCTCCATCTTCTGAAAGTTGAAGGGCTTCAGGTTGCCCTCACTATAGCGGAAGTGGCGGAAGATGGTGTTGCCGATGACACAAAGCTGGGTGTTGTCCTGGGGGTTGAAACTCACCTGGGCAAGGAGAGAAGATTCATGATGATGATTAGCTGAAGAAGACTGTGATAAAGATTATGATGAAGGCATAGGTGATGAATTATAAATGCACTGATGGAGACTGTCATGAAGACAACAAAGATTATGATGAAGGCAGTGACCATGAACCATCTGTGCTCTGGATCAGTGTTCTCTGATTATCATGGGCCATATAGGCGTATAAGAATAAATACCCAGAAATTTATCATTGGCGGGAGCTGCCACAAGTATCATTTCTGTTGTGACAGGTCTTTTGTCATGACAAAAGTATGTTTGTCACAATACAACTTTTGTCACAACAAAAGTATGCTTGCTGCAACAAAACATTAGTCATGACAAATATTTGTCATGACAAACGTTTTGTGTTTGTTGTAACAAAACATATCTTTTGTCGCAACAGAAGTATGCTTGTCACGACAAAACTAACAAAACATTTGTTGTGACAAACACGTGTTTGTCGTGACAAAAGTTTTGTCACAACAAAAATATTTTGTTGCAACAAAAATCATACTTGTGGCAGGTCCCGTCAATGATAGCAGCTAAACAGGGTCTTGTCACTAAACTTTTGTTGCAACAAAAATGATACTTGTGGCAGGTCCCGTCAGTGATAGCAATTAAACAGGGTCTTGTCACTAAGGCAATATGGATCACTCCCCTTGCGCAACACACACCTGGTAGACATCTCCCTGTGGGTTCTGAGGGTTGGACGTCTTGGTGGTGGCCATGACCTTTGATTTCTCCCATGTCCAGTACAGCAGGGTCCAGTCGGGCCGTCCACCCTGAGCCACCAGGTACTTGGAGTCAGGGGAAAAGGCCAGGCTGACATACTCTCCTGTCGGCACATCAGGGGAGCTCAGGACCTGCACATGTCAATAACTGTTAAAGAGTTTGTTGGCATCAACGTTTTGCAGTTGGTCATTGCTCTAAGCATTCTTCCAAAACATTTCTTCTTCTTGTTCTTCTTCCTGTCAGAGAGTGGGCTCTGTCAGAACACTGCAAGTCCTGCAGTGGTGTGTATTTAAAAGGTGATCACCGTCAATGCCTTGGGTGTTATTAAAGCCATTTGCGTGAGAGACAGGCAAATGCAAGAGAAGAGACAGAGCATCATATCTGCATTATCTTTTCAGATATCAATCAGTTTATATCAAAACTATATTTACAAAACTAATTGCATTAGATCCTGGAACCAGATATCACCTGTTTACAAACAGAGGCAGGGGTGCAGATCAGTTGGCAGAGCACTGGACCGAAAAGTCAGATGCAATACTCACAGAGGTTTCCCTCCCTCATGTGGCAAAGGATATTTCTCCCAGTGTCAACTTTAAGTGCATATATATATATGTTTATGGTATTTGTACAGCCCCCATGTGCAATCACATGCATTAACATATGGAAGCAATAGACTATTTGGACACACAAAAATACTGCACACACTGGTAGGAATGGAAAGTGATGTTCTTGTGGCGTTAGCAAGATGGCTGGTGATCTGAATTTCTTGCAAAGGATAAATGAGCTTGAAGCATGAAAAACACTTTTATCAGCACTATGTGCCTATTCAAGGTGAGCTCCCCTAATACCTGTAACTTACTTTCTTCTTCCTTAGAGAGTGAAGGTCATAGATGGTGATGGTGGGTTTCTCCCCTTTCTCTGCGATGGCCACGTAGCGACGGTTGGGACTGACCGCTATGGCAGTCATCCCATCACTCTTCTCTGAGCCTGGTATGAACTTCTGTGCCTTTTGGTCAATGTTGTACAGAATACAGTTGGCTCCAGCCGGGTAGACAATCGTCTGTTCGTCATGGTAACAGATGTTGCCTGTGATGCCTGGCTTCAGGCCAAAGATGTGTCTGGCCTGTGCGATGGCGATCGACATCTTGGATGCCTTTGCTCACCTGCACAGGCAATGAATAATTACAGGTTGTATTCCAGATTTTGAAACACATTGCAAGTCCTGCTATATGCTGTTGGGATTCCATAATTATGTGGCCGCAATCATTTATCAGGGAAACGCAGTTTTATGATGTGAGTTGGAAATAAATGATAAATGAGTTACCAAAGCAGACAGGTGTACAGAAAAAACACACAACAACAACACAAAATTAGATTAGAACTAAGTTTAAAAGACCATGTATGAGATATCGTCAGAGATGTGTCAACAGATACAGAGGCTGCATGTACAGCAGTCTGGACTTAAAACAATGATGATGTTATGAACTGATATGTGAATGGACCAATACATACTGGCATAACTGCTGATCTAAGATCTTATGCTGGTGTGCCAAATATGTGGTTATATATATATATATATATGAGACCTGAGATGCCAATTTATACCAGGCTGATCATTATATACTGGTGTGGCCCAGTATATGATGGTTTGTTATCTCAGTTGTTGTTGGGTTTTTTTATTTTATATTTTATTTTATTTGTTCTGCCATAGGTACATGGCCTGTGTGTGTGTGTGTGTGTGTGTGTGTGTGTGTGTGTGTGTGTGTGTGTGTGTGTGTGTGTGTGTGTGTTTGTGTCTATGGACAAGAATTCGTGCTTTATAAATACTTTTATTATTATTATTATTATTACTCAGGCATAAGTCATGCTCATGGCATGAGTCCAGTGACCACGGGACTTCCTTTTAAACTGAACAAGAATACAATTTGATCTTCTTCTCCACATGGGCAATAACACACAGCACTCTACCCCACCCCCAAAAGGCAAGAAAAGAAAGAGAAGTCAAATCGCAGCATAAGATCTAGTAGAATGAAGCAGATCTAGCAGAATGAAGGGTGCAGCAGATAAACCGCTGTTTAAATGATATGATGAAGGCGGAGCGGCAACAGCCCCGGGAAAGCCGTTCCATGCTGAGATTTTGTATTACCTCTTTTTCACGAATATACATGGAAACACGGTTCCTTCCATCAGTTTTCCAAAACACCACCAATCCATACAGTAAAAAAACCCAAACAAAACCCCCCATTAGAATCACACAACCAAGTGTATTTATTTGTCAAGGAAAAAGGGTACAGATTCAGTCGGACTTGCCATGTAAATTCACGCAGATTCAAGCATTGCACATCAAACATCTATTCATATAGTATGAAAGTTGTGGGCTGGCACACCCCAAAAATTCAGTAAGCAAATACAAGCGGTCTTACCTCAAAAACAAAAGGAAAATGTATCCAGTGTTCTCTTTTCCCTTCAGTCTTCCGCCGTCAACGACAGCGTTGCTACGGACGACGTGACTGAATGTGTTCTCCATTCTGCTCTTCCTGTGAGTGTTTCAAGGGACATCACTCTCAGCGAACATACGCCCGCACGTACGCGACCTTCGGTGTCTTTTTGAGTCCTCACTATTTGCAGTTTTATGTATTTAGTTCAACACGGTATAGAGTTAATTCACACAAGGAATCCATTTTCCTCAAACTGTTGCCCAAAAGACCATTAACGGCAATACTCCCTTGTTAAACTTTGTGTGGCCCAGAGAACTGAAGTTGGAAAAGATCATGTGAAAACCGAAAGTGTGAGACGTTTTGGTACTTTTACCTAGAGGAAAAAATTAGTCTTGGAAATTAGAATTCGAAGCTCACTGCTACACTGTGCAAACACTAAACAAAAGAAAGAAATAACGCATCAAAATGAATATTGCCAAACAATTCATATGTGCTAGTCAGCTCGTGTCACAGGGACTGCCAAAATACGGCATAAAATCCCATGCGAAGTTACTGGCAAGGAGGTTGAGGAAAGTTACAGCGGTGTCGCCTGATACAGCCGTACCGGACAGGAGCTACAGCGTACAAAATGTGTCTGAAGGTAGTGCAGTCACAGCTGAACAGTGGAAGAGTTATCTTACGGCATCTGACCCAGAGACGGAATCGATACTTGCCAAAGACATGCTGGTGTTTCCAGACTTTCTGAGTCAGGCTGAAGAAGACAGCCTACTGAAGGAAGTGGAACCTTACATGAAGAGACTGAGATACGAGTTTGATCACTGGGACAATGTGAGTGATGTGTATAATGTACAGTCTGCTTGTTACTGACTGGGCATTTTGATCTTAGAAAATGAATAAACGTTAAATATAAATCATTAAACGAAGTGAAAAAACAAACAACAAACAAAAAACAGTCATTGTGTATGGTCAGTGTGTACAGTCCATGATGAGCGTTTTTGCTGTGGACAGCAGTGTTATTAATATTAGGAATATCTCTCTCTCTCTCTCTCTCTCTCTCTCTCTCTCTCTCTCTCTCTCTCTCTCTCTCTCTCTCTCTCTCTCTCTCTCTCTCTCTCTCACACACACACACACATATATATATATGAGCACACACACACATGTATACACACATGCATGCATGCACACACAGGTGTGCACACATGCACACATGCGCGCATGCACACACACACATCTGTTATTATTTAGTTTGCACACACACACACACACACACACACACACACACACACACACACACACACACACACACACACTCACACACATGCATGCACACACAGGTGCATGCGCATGCACACACACACATGCATGCACACACACACACACATCTGTTATTATTAAGTTTGTCTTAATCTGCTATGACTGTTTTCTAAGTCCTTTGCATCAAAAGTGCCTCTGTGCCAAACAGGATTAAACCAGGATTAAACCATGCAACAATACAAAATACAGTGCACATGTAATGACGGCTGATGCACTGTAGACAAAGCTATGTAACTTGTAAGCAATGTCTCTGAAGAAGAGAAAAAAAGGTTAGCTAAAGCTACTTGGAGATCAAGTTTAGTTTGTTTGCTTCCCTTCCCCCAGGCAATTCATGGCTACAGGGAGACGGAAAAGTTAAAGTGGAATGAAGACAACCAGAAGATTCTGCAGCGAGTGCGAGAGTTGGCTTTTCCTCCAGGAGTCCCCCAGATAGCTTATGTTCATGTCCTGGACATCTCCAAGGATGGCTACATCAAACCTCATGTAGATGCTGTCCGGGTGAGAAACTATTTGCCTGCAGTGTCTATACTCTATCAGTGTATCATCATCATGTTCATCAGCCTATCTGTGTGCCTGTTTGTGCACCAACCTGAGTATCTGCCCATCTTCTTGTCTGTTGGTCTTGGGCATCTCCAGGGAACACTGCTCCAGACATAGTCTAGATCCAGCTTTTATGTTGCTTAACGTCCACGGAGGCGGGATGACCTATTAGGGACGGTGATTTAGTCAGGGTGAGGGCATATATATATCTAACCTAGTCTAGATCCAGTCAGGGTGAGGGCATATATATATATATATATCTAACCTTGTCTAGATCCAGTCAGGGTGAGGGCATATATATATATATCTAACCTTGTCTAGATCCAGTCAGGGTGAGGGCATATATATATATATATATCTAACCTTGTCTAGATCCAGTCAGGGTGAGGGCATATATATATATCTAACCTTGTCTAGATCCAGTCAGGGTGAGGGCATATATATATATATATCTAACCTAGTCTAGATCCAGTCAGGGTGAGGGCATATATATATATATATATATCTAACCTTGTCTAGATCCAGTCAGGGTGAGGGCATATATATATCTAACCTTGTCTAGATCCAGTCAGGGTGAGGGCATATATATATATATATCTCTAACCTAGTCTAGATCCAGTCAGGGTGAGGGCATATATATATATATATATATCTAACCTTGTCTAGATCCAGTCAGGGTGAGGGCATATATATATCTAACCTTGTCTAGATCCAGTCAGGGTGAGGGCATATATATATCTAACCTAGCATAGATGCTGTCAGGTTGGGCATGTGTGTGTGTGTGTGTGTGTGTGTGTGAGAGAGAGAGAGAGAGAGAGAGAGTGTGTGTGTGTGTGTGTGTGTGTGTGTGTGTGTGTGTGTGTGTGTGTGTGTGTGTGTGTGTGCGCGCGTGCGCGCGCGCGCGCTTGTTTGTGCCTGTCCTGGACATCTCCAAGGGAGGCTACATCAAACCTTTTGTGAACACTGTCACCAGCAGTATGAATAAGAACATTACAGAATATCAGTTCATCAATCTGTTCAATTTAGTTCAGTTCAATAAACACTTCATTCATTCCACAAGGCCTGAGGCAATTCCAGTAGATGGCCACATTATCACATAAAAACAGAAATTTAGTACAAGAATAAGGAATAGATGAAAATCTGAACATATATATATATTTTTCTTTTACATATATATATATGTATTATTTTTTTAATTTTTAAATTCTAATATAATTATAGCAGCAACCAACCAGATTGCATGTAAAATGCAACAAGAAGGTGCCACCACAATGCAAGCAATGGTACAATACGATCAGATCAGTTGACATTGGTAC
>CAUZXP010000304.1:0-18334 GCA_963584105.1 Alviniconcha strummeri | reverse complement strand
AACATCAATTTGACTCTCGCCTAAACCACTCGGCCACCGGACCACACTTTCTGCAATGCCAAAGCAGTCTTATTGACAATAAGTTCATAAACAGACATACTGGATACAATTCCCTCTGACACACATGTATCATATGCGTAAACATCTTCTTCGCAGGGTAATTCGACTAACTACAAAAGTAGAATTCATTCAAAAACATGAATTTGTCTCTGGCCTACTGCAATGCCCCAAACAGTATTATTTGGAAGAAGTTCATAAACAGACATACTGGACACAATTCGCCTCCTTATAATGTGTATCATACGCGTGAACAAGTCCTTACCGCACCCCACCCCCCTCTCCACACACACACACACACACACACACACACACACACACACACACACACACACACACACACACACACACACACACACATGCACAAACACATGCACAAACACACATAGGACGATGCTGGATAGTCCTGAACCAGCCTACATACACAGACGATTTTTGTCATCAAGCAGAGCACTCATACATCGCTGGTCCATGCACACCACTCTAAGCAAATCGGACAGTCACAGCCACTAAACCCATACACAGTGTTGACAAAGCACACCTACCGTCTCGCGCCAACCGTCTGCGCCATCCTTCTCGGGGACCTCCGTCTCTGGGACCTCCGTCTCGGGTCATCCGTCTCGGGGTCATCCGTCTCGGCGCCATCCGTCTGGGGGTCATCCGTCTCGGCGCCATCCGTCTGGGGGTCATCCGTCTCGGCGACATCCGTCTCGGGGACCTCCGTCTCGGGGTCATCCGTCTCGGCGACATCCGTCTGGGGGTCATCCGTCTCGGGGACATCCGTCTCGGGGACATCCGTCTCGGGGACGGGGAAGGCCAAGACGAATGGCACAGACGGATGTGCCTGAAATGGAAAGCCATAAGACGGAGGGCCCATCCCTCATGGCTTAACGTCTCGGGGACATCCGTCTGCGCCAAACATCTGTGCCATCCGTCTCGGCGCCATCCGTCTCGGGGCCATCCGTCTCAGGGACCTCCGTCTCGGCGCCATCCGTCTCGGGGACCTCCGTCTCGGGGACATCCGTCTCGGGCCATCCGTCTCAGGGGCATCCTTCGAAGTCAAATCAAATAAACAGACATTAATCATTCTTCGCAGGCTAATTCAACTAACTACAAAAGTAGAATTCATTCAAAAACATCAATTTGACTCTCGCCTAAACCACTCGGCCACCGGACCACACTTTCTGCAATGCCAAAAGCAGTCTTATTGACAATAAGTTCATAAACAGACATACTGGATACAATTCCCTCTGACACACATGTATCATATGCGTAAACATCTTCTTCGCAGGGTAATTCGACTAACTACAAAAGTAGAATTCATTCAAAAACATGAATTTGTCTCTGGCCTACTGCAATGCCCCAAACAGTATTATTTGGAAGAAGTTCATAAACAGACATACTGGACACAATTCGCCTCCTTATAATGTGTATCATACGCGTGAACAAGTCCTTACCGCACCCCACCCCCCTCTCCACACACACACACACACACACACACACACACACACACACACACACACACACACACACACACACATGCACAAACACATGCACAAACACACATAGGACGATGCTGGATAGTCCTGAACCAGCCTACATACACAGACGATTTTTGTCATCAAGCAGAGCACTCATACATCGCTGGTCCATGCACACCACTCTAAGCAAATCGGACAGTCACAGCCACTAAACCCATACACAGTGTTGACAAAGCACACCTACCGTCTCGGCGCCAACCGTCTGCGCCATCCTTCTCGGGGACCTCCGTCTCTGGGACCTCCGTCTCGGGGTCATCCGTCTCGGGGTCATCCGTCTCGGCGCCATCCGTCTGGGGGTCATCCGTCTCGGCGCCATCCGTCTGGGGGTCATCCGTCTCGGCGACATCCGTCTCCGGGACCTCCGTCTCGGGGTCATCCGTCTCGGCGACATCCGTCTGGGGGTCATCCGTCTCGGGGACATCCGTCTCGGGGACATCCGTCTCGGGGACGGGGAAGGCCAAGACGAATGGCACAGACGGATGTGCCTGAAATGGAAAGCCATAAGACGGAGGGCCCATCCCTCATGGCTTAACGTCTCGGGGACATCCGTCTGCGCCAAACATCTGTGCCATCCGTCTCGGCGCCATCCGTCTCGGGGCCATCCGTCTCAGGGACCTCCGTCTCGGCGCCATCCGTCTCGGGGACCTCCGTCTCGGGGACATCCGTCTCGGGCCATCCGTCTCAGGGGCATCCTTCGAAGTCAAATCAAATAAACAGACATTAATCATTCTTCGCAGGCTAATTCAACTAACTACAAAAGTAGAATTCATTCAAAAACATCAATTTGACTCTCGCCTAAACCACTCGGCCACCGGACCACACTTTCTGCAATGCCAAAAGCAGTCTTATTGACAATAAGTTCATAAACAGACATACTGGATACAATTCCCTCTGACACACATGTATCATATGCGTAAACATCTTCTTCGCAGGGTAATTCGACTAACTACAAAAGTAGAATTCATTCAAAAACATGAATTTGTCTCTGGCCTACTGCAATGCCCCAAACAGTATTATTTGGAAGAAGTTCATAAACAGACATACTGGACACAATTCGCCTCCTTATAATGTGTATCATACGCGTGAACAAGTCCTTACCGCACCCCACCCCCCTCTCCACACACACACACACACACACACACACACACACACACACACACACACACACACACACACACACACACACACACATGCACAAACACATGCACAAACACACATAGGACGATGCTGGATAGTCCTGAACCAGCCTACATACACAGACGATTTTTGTCATCAAGCAGAGCACTCATACATCGCTGGTCCATGCACACCACTCTAAGCAAATCGGACAGTCACAGCCACTAAAACCATACACAGTGTTGACAAAGCACACCTACCGTCTCGGCGCCAACCGTCTGCGCCATCCTTCTCGGGGACCTCCGTCTCTGGGACCTCCGTCTCGGGGTCATCCGTCTCGGGGTCATCCGTCTCGGCGCCATCCGTCTGGGGGTCATCCGTCTCGGCGCCATCCGTCTGGGGGTCATCCGTCTCGGCGACATCCGTCTCGGGGACCTCCGTCTCGGGGTCATCCGTCTCGGCGACATCCGTCTGGGGGTCATCCGTCTCGGGGACATCCGTCTCGGGGACATCCGTCTCGGGGACGGGGAAGGCCAAGACGAATGGCACAGACGGATGTGCCTGAAATGGAAAGCCATAAGACGGAGGGCCCATCCCTCATGGCTTAACGTCTCGGGGACATCCGTCTGCGCCAAACATCTGTGCCATCCGTCTCGGCGCCATCCGTCTCGGGGCCATCCGTCTCAGGGACCTCCGTCTCGGCGCCATCCGTCTCGGGGACCTCCGTCTCGGGGACATCCGTCTCGGGCCATCCGTCTCAGGGGCATCCTTCGAAGTCAAATCAAATAAACAGACATTAATCATTCTTCGCAGGCTAATTCAACTAACTACAAAAGTAGAATTCATTCAAAAACATCAATTTGACTCTCGCCTAAACCACTCGGCCACCGGACCACACTTTCTGCAATGCCAAAAGCAGTCTTATTGACAATAAGTTCATAAACAGACATACTGGATACAATTCCCTCTGACACACATGTATCATATGCGTAAACATCTTCTTCGCAGGGTAATTCGACTAACTACAAAAGTAGAATTCATTCAAAAACATGAATTTGTCTCTGGCCTACTGCAATGCCCCAAACAGTATTATTTGGAAGAAGTTCATAAACAGACATACTGGACACAATTCGCCTCCTTATAATGTGTATCATACGCGTGAACAAGTCCTTACCGCACCCCACCCCCCTCTCCACACACACACACACACACACACACACACACACACACACACACACACACACACACACACACACACACACATGCACAAACACATGCACAAACACACATAGGACGATGCTGGATAGTCCTGAACCAGCCTACATACACAGACGATTTTTGTCATCAAGCAGAGCACTCATACATCGCTGGTCCATGCACACCACTCTAAGCAAATCGGACAGTCACAGCCACTAAAACCATACACAGTGTTGACAAAGCACACCTACCGTCTCGGCGCCAACCGTCTGCGCCATCCTTCTCGGGGACCTCCGTCTCTGGGACCTCCGTCTCGGGGTCATCCGTCTCGGGGTCATCCGTCTCGGCGCCATCCGTCTGGGGGTCATCCGTCTCGGCGCCATCCGTCTGGGGGTCATCCGTCTCGGCGACATCCGTCTCGGGGACCTCCGTCTCGGGGTCATCCGTCTCGGCGACATCCGTCTGGGGGTCATCCGTCTCGGGGACATCCGTCTCGGGGACATCCGTCTCGGGGACGGGGAAGGCCAAGACGAATGGCACAGACGGATGTGCCTGAAATGGAAAGCCATAAGACGGAGGGCCCATCCCTCATGGCTTAACGTCTCGGGGACATCCGTCTGCGCCAAACATCTGTGCCATCCGTCTCGGCGCCATCCGTCTCGGGGCCATCCGTCTCAGGGACCTCCGTCTCGGCGCCATCCGTCTCGGGGACCTCCGTCTCGGGGACATCCGTCTCGGGCCATCCGTCTCAGGGGCATCCTTCGAAGTCAAATCAAATAAACAGACATTAATCATTCTTCGCAGGCTAATTCAACTAACTACAAAAGTAGAATTCATTCAAAAACATCAATTTGACTCTCGCCTAAACCACTCGGCCACCGGACCACACTTTCTGCAATGCCAAAAGCAGTCTTATTGACAATAAGTTCATAAACAGACATACTGGATACAATTCCCTCTGACACACATGTATCATATGCGTAAACATCTTCTTCGCAGGGTAATTCGACTAACTACAAAAGTAGAATTCATTCAAAAACATGAATTTGTCTCTGGCCTACTGCAATGCCCCAAACAGTATTATTTGGAAGAAGTTCATAAACAGACATACTGGACACAATTCGCCTCCTTATAATGTGTATCATACGCGTGAACAAGTCCTTACCGCACCCCACCCCCCTCTCCACACACACACACACACACACACACACACACACACACACACACACACACACACACACACACACACACACACACATGCACAAACACATGCACAAACACACATAGGACGATGCTGGATAGTCCTGAACCAGCCTACATACACAGACGATTTTTGTCATCAAGCAGAGCACTCATACATCGCTGGTCCATGCACACCACTCTAAGCAAATCGGACAGTCACAGCCACTAAAACCATACACAGTGTTGACAAAGCACACCTACCGTCTCGGCGCCAACCGTCTGCGCCATCCTTCTCGGGGACCTCCGTCTCTGGGACCTCCGTCTCGGGGTCATCCGTCTCGGGGTCATCCGTCTCGGCGCCATCCGTCTGGGGGTCATCCGTCTCGGCGCCATCCGTCTGGGGGTCATCCGTCTCGGCGACATCCGTCTCGGGGACCTCCGTCTCGGGGTCATCCGTCTCGGCGACATCCGTCTGGGGGTCATCCGTCTCGGGGACATCCGTCTCGGGGACATCCGTCTCGGGGACGGGGAAGGCCAAGACGAATGGCACAGACGGATGTGCCTGAAATGGAAAGCCATAAGACGGAGGGCCCATCCCTCATGGCTTAACGTCTCGGGGACATCCGTCTGCGCCAAACATCTGTGCCATCCGTCTCGGCGCCATCCGTCTCGGGGCCATCCGTCTCAGGGACCTCCGTCTCGGCGCCATCCGTCTCGGGGACCTCCGTCTCGGGGACATCCGTCTCGGGCCATCCGTCTCAGGGGCATCCTTCGAAGTCAAATCAAATAAACAGACATTAATCATTCTTCGCAGGCTAATTCAACTAACTACAAAAGTAGAATTCATTCAAAAACATCAATTTGACTCTCGCCTAAACCACTCGGCCACCGGACCACACTTTCTGCAATGCCAAAAGCAGTCTTATTGACAATAAGTTCATAAACAGACATACTGGATACAATTCCCTCTGACACACATGTATCATATGCGTAAACATCTTCTTCGCAGGGTAATTCGACTAACTACAAAAGTAGAATTCATTCAAAAACATGAATTTGTCTCTGGCCTACTGCAATGCCCCAAACAGTATTATTTGGAAGAAGTTCATAAACAGACATACTGGACACAATTCGCCTCCTTATAATGTGTATCATACGCGTGAACAAGTCCTTACCGCACCCCACCCCCCTCTCCACACACACACACACACACACACACACACACACACACACACACACACACACACACACACACACACACACACATGCACAAACACATGCACAAACACACATAGGACGATGCTGGATAGTCCTGAACCAGCCTACATACACAGACGATTTTTGTCATCAAGCAGAGCACTCATACATCGCTGGTCCATGCACACCACTCTAAGCAAATCGGACAGTCACAGCCACTAAAACCATACACAGTGTTGACAAAGCACACCTACCGTCTCGGCGCCAACCGTCTGCGCCATCCTTCTCGGGGACCTCCGTCTCTGGGACCTCCGTCTCGGGGTCATCCGTCTCGGGGTCATCCGTCTCGGCGCCATCCGTCTGGGGGTCATCCGTCTCGGCGCCATCCGTCTGGGGGTCATCCGTCTCGGCGACATCCGTCTCGGGGACCTCCGTCTCGGGGTCATCCGTCTCGGCGACATCCGTCTGGGGGTCATCCGTCTCGGGGACATCCGTCTCGGGGACATCCGTCTCGGGGACGGGGAAGGCCAAGACGAATGGCACAGACGGATGTGCCTGAAATGGAAAGCCATAAGACGGAGGGCCCATCCCTCATGGCTTAACGTCTCGGGGACATCCGTCTGCGCCAAACATCTGTGCCATCCGTCTCGGCGCCATCCGTCTCGGGGCCATCCGTCTCAGGGACCTCCGTCTCGGCGCCATCCGTCTCGGGGACCTCCGTCTCGGGGACATCCGTCTCGGGCCATCCGTCTCAGGGGCATCCTTCGAAGTCAAATCAAATAAACAGACATTAATCATTCTTCGCAGGCTAATTCAACTAACTACAAAAGTAGAATTCATTCAAAAACATCAATTTGACTCTCGCCTAAACCACTCGGCCACCGGACCACACTTTCTGCAATGCCAAAAGCAGTCTTATTGACAATAAGTTCATAAACAGACATACTGGATACAATTCCCTCTGACACACATGTATCATATGCGTAAACATCTTCTTCGCAGGGTAATTCGACTAACTACAAAAGTAGAATTCATTCAAAAACATGAATTTGTCTCTGGCCTACTGCAATGCCCCAAACAGTATTATTTGGAAGAAGTTCATAAACAGACATACTGGACACAATTCGCCTCCTTATAATGTGTATCATACGCGTGAACAAGTCCTTACCGCACCCCACCCCCCTCTCCACACACACACACACACACACACACACACACACACACACACACACACACACACACACACACACATGCACAAACACATGCACAAACACACATAGGACGATGCTGGATAGTCCTGAACCAGCCTACATACACAGACGATTTTTGTCATCAAGCAGAGCACTCATACATCGCTGGTCCATGCACACCACTCTAAGCAAATCGGACAGTCACAGCCACTAAAACCATACACAGTGTTGACAAAGCACACCTACCGTCTCGGCGCCAACCGTCTGCGCCATCCTTCTCGGGGACCTCCGTCTCTGGGACCTCCGTCTCGGGGTCATCCGTCTCGGGGTCATCCGTCTCGGCGCCATCCGTCTGGGGGTCATCCGTCTCGGCGCCATCCGTCTGGGGGTCATCCGTCTCGGCGACATCCGTCTCGGGGACCTCCGTCTCGGGGTCATCCGTCTCGGCGACATCCGTCTGGGGGTCATCCGTCTCGGGGACATCCGTCTCGGGGACATCCGTCTCGGGGACGGGGAAGGCCAAGACGAATGGCACAGACGGATGTGCCTGAAATGGAAAGCCATAAGACGGAGGGCCCATCCCTCATGGCTTAACGTCTCGGGGACATCCGTCTGCGCCAAACATCTGTGCCATCCGTCTCGGCGCCATCCGTCTCGGGGCCATCCGTCTCAGGGACCTCCGTCTCGGCGCCATCCGTCTCGGGGACCTCCGTCTCGGGGACATCCGTCTCGGGCCATCCGTCTCAGGGGCATCCTTCGAAGTCAAATCAAATAAACAGACATTAATCATTCTTCGCAGGCTAATTCAACTAACTACAAAAGTAGAATTCATTCAAAAACATCAATTTGACTCTCGCCTAAACCACTCGGCCACAGGACCACACTTTCTGCAATGCCAAAAGCAGTCTTATTGACAATAAGTTCATAAACAGACATACTGGATACAATTCCCTCTGACACACATGTATCATATGCGTAAACATCTTCTTCGCAGGGTAATTCGACTAACTACAAAAGTAGAATTCATTCAAAAACATGAATTTGTCTCTGGCCTACTGCAATGCCCCAAACAGTATTATTTGGAAGAAGTTCATAAACAGACATACTGGACACAATTCGCCTCCTTATAATGTGTATCATACGCGTGAACAAGTCCTTACCGCACCCCACCCCCCTCTCCACACACACACACACACACACACACACACACACACACACACACACACACACACACACATGCACAAACACATGCACAAACACACATAGGACGATGCTGGATAGTCCTGAACCAGCCTACATACACAGACGATTTTTGTCATCAAGCAGAGCACTCATACATCGCTGGTCCATGCACACCACTCTAAGCAAATCGGACAGTCACAGCCACTAAAACCATACACAGTGTTGACAAAGCACACCTACCGTCTCGGCGCCAACCGTCTGCGCCATCCTTCTCGGGGACCTCCGTCTCTGGGACCTCCGTCTCGGGGTCATCCGTCTCGGGGTCATCCGTCTCGGCGCCATCCGTCTGGGGGTCATCCGTCTCGGCGCCATCCGTCTGGGGGTCATCCGTCTCGGCGACATCCGTCTCGGGGACCTCCGTCTCGGGGTCATCCGTCTCGGCGACATCCGTCTGGGGGTCATCCGTCTCGGGGACATCCGTCTCGGGGACATCCGTCTCGGGGACGGGGAAGGCCAAGACGAATGGCACAGACGGATGTGCCTGAAATGGAAAGCCATAAGACGGAGGGCCCATCCCTCATGGCTTAACGTCTCGGGGACATCCGTCTGCGCCAAACATCTGTGCCATCCGTCTCGGCGCCATCCGTCTCGGGGCCATCCGTCTCAGGGACCTCCGTCTCGGCGCCATCCGTCTCGGGGACCTCCGTCTCGGGGACATCCGTCTCGGGCCATCCGTCTCAGGGGCATCCTTCGAAGTCAAATCAAATAAACAGACATTAATCATTCTTCGCAGGCTAATTCAACTAACTACAAAAGTAGAATTCATTCAAAAACATCAATTTGACTCTCGCCTAAACCACTCGGCCACCGGACCACACTTTCTGCAATGCCAAAAGCAGTCTTATTGACAATAAGTTCATAAACAGACATACTGGATACAATTCCCTCTGACACACATGTATCATATGCGTAAACATCTTCTTCGCAGGGTAATTCGACTAACTACAAAAGTAGAATTCATTCAAAAACATGAATTTGTCTCTGGCCTACTGCAATGCCCCAAACAGTATTATTTGGAAGAAGTTCATAAACAGACATACTGGACACAATTCGCCTCCTTATAATGTGTATCATACGCGTGAACAAGTCCTTACCGCACCCCACCCCCCTCTCCACACACACACACACACACACACACACACACACACACACACACACACACACACACACATGCACAAACACATGCACAAACACACATAGGACGATGCTGGATAGTCCTGAACCAGCCTACATACACAGACGATTTTTGTCATCAAGCAGAGCACTCATACATCGCTGGTCCATGCACACCACTCTAAGCAAATCGGACAGTCACAGCCACTAAAACCATACACAGTGTTGACAAAGCACACCTACCGTCTCGGCGCCAACCGTCTGCGCCATCCTTCTCGGGGACCTCCGTCTCTGGGACCTCCGTCTCGGGGTCATCCGTCTCGGGGTCATCCGTCTCGGCGCCATCCGTCTGGGGGTCATCCGTCTCGGCGCCATCCGTCTGGGGGTCATCCGTCTCGGCGACATCCGTCTCGGGGACCTCCGTCTCGGGGTCATCCGTCTCGGCGACATCCGTCTGGGGGTCATCCGTCTCGGGGACATCCGTCTCGGGGACATCCGTCTCGGGGACGGGGAAGGCCAAGACGAATGGCACAGACGGATGTGCCTGAAATGGAAAGCCATAAGACGGAGGGCCCATCCCTCATGGCTTAACGTCTCGGGGACATCCGTCTGCGCCAAACATCTGTGCCATCCGTCTCGGCGCCATCCGTCTCGGGGCCATCCGTCTCAGGGACCTCCGTCTCGGCGCCATCCGTCTCGGGGACCTCCGTCTCGGGGACATCCGTCTCGGGCCATCCGTCTCAGGGGCATCCTTCGAAGTCAAATCAAATAAACAGACATTAATCATTCTTCGCAGGCTAATTCAACTAACTACAAAAGTAGAATTCATTCAAAAACATCAATTTGACTCTCGCCTAAACCACTCGGCCACCGGACCACACTTTCTGCAATGCCAAAAGCAGTCTTATTGACAATAAGTTCATAAACAGACATACTGGATACAATTCCCTCTGACACACATGTATCATATGCGTAAACATCTTCTTCGCAGGGTAATTCGACTAACTACAAAAGTAGAATTCATTCAAAAACATGAATTTGTCTCTGGCCTACTGCAATGCCCCAAACAGTATTATTTGGAAGAAGTTCATAAACAGACATACTGGACACAATTCGCCTCCTTATAATGTGTATCATACGCGTGAACAAGTCCTTACCGCACCCCACCCCCCTCTCCACACACACACACACACACACACACACACACACACACACACACACACACACACACACACACACACACACATGCACAAACACATGCACAAACACACATAGGACGATGCTGGATAGTCCTGAACCAGCCTACATACACAGACGATTTTTGTCATCAAGCAGAGCACTCATACATCGCTGGTCCATGCACACCACTCTAAGCAAATCGGACAGTCACAGCCACTAAAACCATACACAGTGTTGACAAAGCACACCTACCGTCTCGGCGCCAACCGTCTGCGCCATCCTTCTCGGGGACCTCCGTCTCTGGGACCTCCGTCTCGGGGTCATCCGTCTCGGGGTCATCCGTCTCGGCGCCATCCGTCTGGGGGTCATCCGTCTCGGCGCCATCCGTCTGGGGGTCATCCGTCTCGGCGACATCCGTCTCGGGGACCTCCGTCTCGGGGTCATCCGTCTCGGCGACATCCGTCTGGGGGTCATCCGTCTCGGGGACATCCGTCTCGGGGACATCCGTCTCGGGGACGGGGAAGGCCAAGACGAATGGCACAGACGGATGTGCCTGAAATGGAAAGCCATAAGACGGAGGGCCCATCCCTCATGGCTTAACGTCTCGGGGACATCCGTCTGCGCCAAACATCTGTGCCATCCGTCTCGGCGCCATCCGTCTCGGGGCCATCCGTCTCAGGGACCTCCGTCTCGGCGCCATCCGTCTCGGGGACCTCCGTCTCGGGGACATCCGTCTCGGGCCATCCGTCTCAGGGGCATCCTTCGAAGTCAAATCAAATAAACAGACATTAATCATTCTTCGCAGGCTAATTCAACTAACTACAAAAGTAGAATTCATTCAAAAACATCAATTTGACTCTCGCCTAAACCACTCGGCCACCGGACCACACTTTCTGCAATGCCAAAAGCAGTCTTATTGACAATAAGTTCATAAACAGACATACTGGATACAATTCCCTCTGACACACATGTATCATATGCGTAAACATCTTCTTCGCAGGGTAATTCGACTAACTACAAAAGTAGAATTCATTCAAAAACATGAATTTGTCTCTGGCCTACTGCAATGCCCCAAACAGTATTATTTGGAAGAAGTTCATAAACAGACATACTGGACACAATTCGCCTCCTTATAATGTGTATCATACGCGTGAACAAGTCCTTACCGCACCCCACCCCCCTCTCCACACACACACACACACACACACACACACACACACACACACACACACACACACACACACACACACACACACACATGCACAAACACATGCACAAACACACATAGGACGATGCTGGATAGTCCTGAACCAGCCTACATACACAGACGATTTTTGTCATCAAGCAGAGCACTCATACATCGCTGGTCCATGCACACCACTCTAAGCAAATCGGACAGTCACAGCCACTAAAACCATACACAGTGTTGACAAAGCACACCTACCGTCTCGGCGCCAACCGTCTGCGCCATCCTTCTCGGGGACCTCCGTCTCTGGGACCTCCGTCTCGGGGTCATCCGTCTCGGGGTCATCCGTCTCGGCGCCATCCGTCTGGGGGTCATCCGTCTCGGCGCCATCCGTCTGGGGGTCATCCGTCTCGGCGACATCCGTCTCGGGGACCTCCGTCTCGGGGTCATCCGTCTCGGCGACATCCGTCTGGGGGTCATCCGTCTCGGGGACATCCGTCTCGGGGACATCCGTCTCGGGGACGGGGAAGGCCAAGACGAATGGCACAGACGGATGTGCCTGAAATGGAAAGCCATAAGACGGAGGGCCCATCCCTCATGGCTTAACGTCTCGGGGACATCCGTCTGCGCCAAACATCTGTGCCATCCGTCTCGGCGCCATCCGTCTCGGGGCCATCCGTCTCAGGGACCTCCGTCTCGGCGCCATCCGTCTCGGGGACCTCCGTCTCGGGGACATCCGTCTCGGGCCATCCGTCTCAGGGGCATCCTTCGAAGTCAAATCAAATAAACAGACATTAATCATTCTTCGCAGGCTAATTCAACTAACTACAAAAGTAGAATTCATTCAAAAACATCAATTTGACTCTCGCCTAAACCACTCGGCCACCGGACCACACTTTCTGCAATGCCAAAAGCAGTCTTATTGACAATAAGTTCATAAACAGACATACTGGATACAATTCCCTCTGACACACATGTATCATATGCGTAAACATCTTCTTCGCAGGGTAATTCGACTAACTACAAAAGTAGAATTCATTCAAAAACATGAATTTGTCTCTGGCCTACTGCAATGCCCCAAACAGTATTATTTGGAAGAAGTTCATAAACAGACATACTGGACACAATTCGCCTCCTTATAATGTGTATCATACGCGTGAACAAGTCCTTACCGCACCCCACCCCCCTCTCCACACACACACACACACACACACACACACACACACACACACACACACACACACACACACACACACACATGCACAAACACATGCACAAACACACATAGGACGATGCTGGATAGTCCTGAACCAGCCTACATACACAGACGATTTTTGTCATCAAGCAGAGCACTCATACATCGCTGGTCCATGCACACCACTCTAAGCAAATCGGACAGTCACAGCCACTAAAACCATACACAGTGTTGACAAAGCACACCTACCGTCTCGGCGCCAACCGTCTGCGCCATCCTTCTCGGGGACCTCCGTCTCTGGGACCTCCGTCTCGGGGTCATCCGTCTCGGGGTCATCCGTCTCGGCGCCATCCGTCTGGGGGTCATCCGTCTCGGCGCCATCCGTCTGGGGGTCATCCGTCTCGGCGACATCCGTCTCGGGGACCTCCGTCTCGGGGTCATCCGTCTCGGCGACATCCGTCTGGGGGTCATCCGTCTCGGGGACATCCGTCTCGGGGACATCCGTCTCGGGGACGGGGAAGGCCAAGACGAATGGCACAGACGGATGTGCCTGAAATGGAAAGCCATAAGACGGAGGGCCCATCCCTCATGGCTTAACGTCTCGGGGACATCCGTCTGCGCCAAACATCTGTGCCATCCGTCTCGGCGCCATCCGTCTCGGGGCCATCCGTCTCAGGGACCTCCGTCTCGGCGCCATCCGTCTCGGGGACCTCCGTCTCGGGGACATCCGTCTCGGGCCATCCGTCTCAGGGGCATCCTTCGAAGTCAAATCAAATAAACAGACATTAATCATTCTTCGCAGGCTAATTCAACTAACTACAAAAGTAGAATTCATTCAAAAACATCAATTTGACTCTCGCCTAAACCACTCGGCCACCGGACCACACTTTCTGCAATGCCAAAAGCAGTCTTATTGACAATAAGTTCATAAACAGACATACTGGATACAATTCCCTCTGACACACATGTATCATATGCGTAAACATCTTCTTCGCAGGGTAATTCGACTAACTACAAAAGTAGAATTCATTCAAAAACATGAATTTGTCTCTGGCCTACTGCAATGCCCCAAACAGTATTATTTGGAAGAAGTTCATAAACAGACATACTGGACACAATTCGCCTCCTTATAATGTGTATCATACGCGTGAACAAGTCCTTACCGCACCCCACCCCCCTCTCCACACACACACACACACACACACACACACACACACACACACACACACACACACACACACACACACACATGCACAAACACATGCACAAACACACATAGGACGATGCTGGATAGTCCTGAACCAGCCTACATACACAGACGATTTTTGTCATCAAGCAGAGCACTCATACATCGCTGGTCCATGCACACCACTCTAAGCAAATCGGACAGTCACAGCCACTAAAACCATACACAGTGTTGACAAAGCACACCTACCGTCTCGGCGCCAACCGTCTGCGCCATCCTTCTCGGGGACCTCCGTCTCTGGGACCTCCGTCTCGGGGTCATCCGTCTCGGGGTCATCCGTCTCGGCGCCATCCGTCTGGGGGTCATCCGTCTCGGCGCCATCCGTCTGGGGGTCATCCGTCTCGGCGACATCCGTCTCGGGGACCTCCGTCTCGGGGTCATCCGTCTCGGCGACATCCGTCTGGGGGTCATCCGTCTCGGGGACATCCGTCTCGGGGACATCCGTCTCGGGGACGGGAAGGCCAAGACGAATGGCACAGACGGATGTGCCTGAAATGGAAAGCCATAAGACGGAGGGCCCATCCCTCATGGCTTAACGTCTCGGGGACATCCGTCTGCGCCAAACATCTGTGCCATCCGTCTCGGCGCCATCCGTCTCGGGGCCATCCGTCTCAGGGACCTCCGTCTCGGCGCCATCCGTCTCGGGGACCTCCGTCTCGGGGACATCCGTCTCGGGCCATCCGTCTCAGGGGCATCCTTCGAAGTCAAATCAAATAAACAGACATTAATCATTCTTCGCAGGCTAATTCAACTAACTACAAAAGTAGAATTCATTCAAAAACATCAATTTGACTCTCGCCTAAACCACTCGGCCACCGGACCACACTTTCTGCAATGCCAAAAGCAGTCTTATTGACAATAAGTTCATAAACAGACATACTGGATACAATTCCCTCTGACACACATGTATCATATGCGTAAACATCTTCTTCGCAGGGTAATTCGACTAACTACAAAAGTAGAATTCATTCAAAAACATGAATTTGTCTCTGGCCTACTGCAATGCCCCAAACAGTATTATTTGGAAGAAGTTCATAAACAGACATACTGGACACAATTCGCCTCCTTATAATGTGTATCATACGCGTGAACAAGTCCTTACCGCACCCCACCCCCCTCTCCACACACACACACACACACACACACACACACACACACACACACACACACACATGCACAAACACATGCACAAACACACATAGGACGATGCTGGATAGTCCTGAACCAGCCTACATACACAGACGATTTTTGTCATCAAGCAGAGCACTCATACATCGCTGGTCCATGCACACCACTCTAAGCAAATCGGACAGTCACAGCCACTAAAACCATACACAGTGTTGACAAAGCACACCTACCGTCTCGGCGCCAACCGTCTGCGCCATCCTTCTCGGGGACCTCCGTCTCTGGGACCTCCGTCTCGGGGTCATCCGTCTCGGGGTCATCCGTCTCGGCGCCATCCGTCTGGGGGTCATCCGTCTCGGCGCCATCCGTCTGGGGGTCATCCGTCTCGGCGACATCCGTCTCGGGGACCTCCGTCTCGGGGTCATCCGTCTCGGCGACATCCGTCTGGGGGTCATCCGTCTCGGGGACATCCGTCTCGGGGACATCCGTCTCGGGGACGGGGAAGGCCAAGACGAATGGCACAGACGGATGTGCCTGAAATGGAAAGCCATAAGACGGAGGGCCCATCCCTCATGGCTTAACGTCTCGGGGACATCCGTCTGCGCCAAACATCTGTGCCATCCGTCTCGGCGCCATCCGTCTCGGGGCCATCCGTCTCAGGGACCTCCGTCTCGGCGCCATCCGTCTCGGGGACCTCCGTCTCGGGGACATCCGTCTCGGGCCATCCGTCTCAGGGGCATCCTTCGAAGTCAAATCAAATAAACAGACATTAATCATTCTTCGCAGGCTAATTCAACTAACTACAAAAGTAGAATTCATTCAAAAACATCAATTTGACTCTCGCCTAAACCACTCGGCCACCGGACCACACTTTCTGCAATGCCAAAAGCAGTCTTATTGACAATAAGTTCATAAACAGACATACTGGATACAATTCCCTCTGACACACATGTATCATATGCGTAAACATCTTCTTCGCAGGGTAATTCGACTAACTACAAAAGTAGAATTCATTCAAAAACATGAATTTGTCTCTGGCCTACTGCAATGCCCCAAACAGTATTATTTGGAAGAAGTTCATAAACAGACATACTGGACACAATTCGCCTCCTTATAATGTGTATCATACGCGTGAACAAGTCCTTACCGCACCCCACCCCCCTCTCCACACACACACACACACACACACACACACACACACACACACACACACACACACACACACACACACACACACACACACACACACACATGCACAAACACATGCACAAACACACATAGGACGATGCTGGATAGTCCTGAACCAGCCTACATACACAGACGATTTTTGTCATCAAGCAGAGCACTCATACATCGCTGGTCCATGCACACCACTCTAAGCAAATCGGACAGTCACAGCCACTAAAACCATACACAGTGTTGACAAAGCACACCTACCGTCTCGGCGCCAACCGTCTGCGCCATCCTTCTCGGGGACCTCCGTCTCTGGGACCTCCGTCTCGGGGTCATCCGTCTCGGGGTCATCCGTCTCGGCGCCATCCGTCTGGGGGTCATCCGTCTCGGCGCCATCCGTCTGGGGGTCATCCGTCTCGGCGACATTCGTCTCGGGGACCTCCGTCTCGGGGTCATCCGTCTCGGCGACATCCGTCTGGGGGTCATCCGTCTCGGGGACATCCGTCTCGGGGACATCCGTCTCGGGGACGGGGAAGGCCAAGACGAATGGCACAGACGGATGTGCCTGAAATGGAAAGCCATAAGACGGAGGGCCCATCCCTCATGGCTTAACGTCTCGGGGACATCCGTCTGCGCCAAACATCTGTGCCATCCGTCTCGGCGCCATCCGTCTCGGGGCCATCCGTCTCAGGGACCTCCGTCTCGGCGCCATCCGTCTCGGGGACCTCCGTCTCGGGGACATCCGTCTCGGGCCATCCGTCTCAGGGGCATCCTTCGAAGTCAAATCAAATAAACAGACATTAATCATTCTTCGCAGGCTAATTCAACTAACTACAAAAGTAGAATTCATTCAAAAACATCAATTTGACTCTCGCCTAAACCACTCGGCCACCGGACCACACTTTCTGCAATGCCAAAAGCAGTCTTATTGACAATAAGTTCATAAACAGACATACTGGATACAATTCCCTCTGACACACATGTATCATATGCGTAAACATCTTCTTCGCAGGGTAATTCGACTAACTACAAAAGTAGAATTCATTCAAAAACATGAATTTGTCTCTGGCCTACTGCAATGCCCCAAACAGTATTATTTGGAAGAAGTTCATAAACAGACATACTGGACACAATTCGCCTCCTTATAATGTGTATCATACGCGTGAACAAGTCCTTACCGCACCCCACCCCCCTCTCCACACACACACACACACACACACACACACACACACACACACACACACACACACACACACACACATGCACAAACACATGCACAAACACACATAGGACGATGCTGGATAGTCCTGAACCAGCCTACATACACAGACGATTTTTGTCATCAAGCAGAGCACTCATACATCGCTGGTCCATGCACACCACTCTAAGCAAATC
>CAUZXP010000303.1:101105-154105 GCA_963584105.1 Alviniconcha strummeri | reverse complement strand
TATTGCTGACTTGCATGTGAAAATTGTGCAGATCTTTGTAGTATTGAATCTGTGTTCATCTGGACATAAGGTTGTCTCTGTTGCTGTCTGTCTGTGTCTGTATGTGTGTGTGTGTGTGTGTCTCTCTCTCTCTCTCTCTCTCTCTCTCTCTCTCTCTCTCTCTCTCTCTCTCTCTCTCTCTCTCTCTCTCTCTCTCTCACAGAGACTCCATTAGATCTTTCAAACTTTAGATAATAATATGAAAATGTATCCAGTGCAATGTCACTTTATTACATCATTAATTAATAAAGATTGCTGCTCTTTAATGAGGGATTTGAAAAAGTGTAAAAGTCTGATGGGCAATTGTGTGTGTGTGTGTGCATGCTTTTGTGTGTGCCTGTGTTTGTGTGTATATCACTTTATGTGCCTCTGTGTGTGTGTGCATGGATGTGTCTGCTGTGTCTGCATATATGTGTGTATGGTATGTGTGCATGTGTATATTGTGTGTGTGTGTGAGTGTGTTGCATGTGTGTGTGCGTGCATGCATGCGTTCATGTATGTGTGTGTGTGTGTAGCCTGTGGAACCTGAGCCAGGTGAGCGAGGCCTACCCCAGGGCTATGGGTCCTTCCATCAGCACTACCTGCTGGACGGCAAGCTCATCGCTGTTGGTGTCATTGACATCCTGCCACACTGCGTGTCCTCAGTCTACCTGTACTACGACCCTGACTACAGCTTTTTGTCCCTAGGCACTTACTCTGCACTCAGGTACGTCCTTTACAACTAGGCACTTACTCTGCACTCAGGTACGTCCTTTACAACTAGGCACTTACTCTGCACTCAGGTACGTCCTTTACAACTTCCTTCTTTCATCCGAGCGTACCTGTTCCATCTTTAGGTGGGTGATCCTAACAGTGACATCTGTAATGTTTGTCCTTGGCCCCTATTCTGTTCTCAGAACTAACACCAGGCTTTTTGTTCTTTGGCACTTTTTCTGCTCTCAGGAAGGTCAAACACTAAGCCTTTTCACCTTAGGCACCTATTTCACTTTCAGGTAGGCCAAACAGAAAGCTTTTTGTCCTTTGGCACCTGTTCCTCTGTCGGGCAGGTCACTGTAGCACATGTGTTACTTTTGAGTGAGTCCCTGTCCCCAACCACAGCCTTTTGTCTCATTGGCCCATGTTTTAAAACACTCTGTTATGTCTTAAACACATTCAGCCCTGCACTCAATTCCACTTAGTAGCCTTCTTTGGGTGCCACTGAGTAGCTTTCTTTAGGAGCCACTGAGTAGCTTTCTTTGGGAGCCACTGAGTAGCTTTCTTTGGGAGCCACTGAGCAGCTTTCCTTTGTGAACCAGTAAGCAGCTTTCTTTGGGAGTCACCAAATACTTTCTTTGCGGGCCACTGATTAGCTTTCCCTTGGGAGCCACTGCGTACTTTCTTTGCAAGCCACTGAGTAGCCTTCTTTGGGAGCCACTGAGTAGCCTTCTTTGGGAGCCACTGAGTACTTTCTTTGGGAGCCACTGAGTAGCCTTCTTTGGGAGCCACTGAGTACTTTCTTTGGGAGCCACTGAGTAGCCTTCTTTGGGAGCCACTGAGTAGCTTTCTTTGGGAGCCACTGAATACTTTCTTTGAGAGCCACTGAATACTTTGTTTGGGAGCTGCTGGGTAGCTTTCTTTGGGAGCCACTGAATACTTTGTGGGGGGGGGGGGGAGCCGCTGGGTAGCTGTCTTTGGGAGCCACTGAGTAGCTTTCTCTGGGTGCTACTGAGTAGCTCTCGCCTGTGCCCAATTTAAACAAACCCATTTCCGGGTCAGAAAAGTGTGTATAAATAATTTGTATAAGAAGAAATACATTGTGCACTATGCTGAACATGAAGTTCACCTGAAGATGATGACAGATGGTCTTAAAAGTTATAGCTACTAGCATTTGTTTTTGCTTCTTTTGTATCTTGCTTCTGTGTTATCTTGCTTCTGTGTTGCAGAGAAATAGCGTTTGTGCGAGAGCTGCAGAAGCTGGATCCAGCCCTTATACACTACTACATGGGCTTCTACATCCACTCCTGCCCCAAGATGAGATACAAGGTAAGCATCTGTATCCACTTTCACCTAAAGATGAGGTGCAAGGTAAACATCTACATCCACTTTCACCTGGAGATGAGATACACAGCATCTACATCCACTCTCACCTGGAAATGAGATACAAGGTAAGAGTCTAATCCACTCTTATCAGAAAATGATACACATGCTAAGAGTCTACATCTGCTCACCCAAATATGAGATACAAGATAAGCATCTACTCTCAAGCTCAAAAGTTAAGGAACCTTTTAACCTGCAGGGTCAGTACTACCTGTACTTTCTGTTGTGTGCAGGGTCAGTACTACCTGTCCTTTCTGCTTTGTGCAGGGTCAGTACTACCTGTCCTTTCTGCTGTGTGCAGGGTCAGTACTACCTGCCCTTTCTGCTTTGTGCAGGGCCAATACTACCTTTTCTTTCTGCTTTGTGCAGGGTCAGTACTACCTGTCCTTTCTGCTTTGTGCAGGGTCAGTACTACCTGTCCTTTCTGCTTTGTGCAGGGTCAGTACTACCTTTCCTTTCTGCTGTGTGCAGGGTCTGTACGACCTGCCCTTTCTGCTTTGTGCAGGGTCAGTACTACCTTTCTGCTTTGTGCAGGGTCAGTACTACCTGTCCTTTTTGCTGTGTGCAGGGTCAGTACTACCTGTTCTTTTTGCTGTGTGCAGGGTCAGTACTACCTGTCCTTTCTGTTATGTGCAGGGTCAGTACTACCCATCCTTCCTGCTGTGTCCAGAAGCCTACACCTGGGTGCCCATAGAACGCTGTGTCCCCAAACTGGATGCCAGTCCTTATGCTCGACTGGAAGAGCCGGGAAAAGGTGACATGCATGTTATGTGTGGATGTATGTGTATGTATGTGGAAGAAGTTGGGGCAGGTAAGAGGGGGACAGAATGTGAGAGTGACGGAGGTAAAGACAGAGAACATTTTTTACATACTTATTTTGAATGTAGCTTCTTGAGCCAATGTGTCAAATAAAATGTTATGTAGCTTCTTGAGCCAATGCGTCTAAAAACAGAGAAAACATTTACATACTTATTTTAAATGTAGCTTCTTGAGCCAGTGTGTCAAAGAAGATGTTATGTAGCTTCTTGAGCTAATGTGTCAAAGAAAATGTTTCATTTTTATGCATTGTATAATTATGAACAATAAAGATTTATTTGATATGATTTGATACATTACGTGGTTTGGTCAGTTGTGTTTAAATTTTGTACTTAATACATCTCTGGGAATTTGTGAAAAAGTATCTTTGTCACTTGAAAATTAGTGAAATGAGATAGGCTAAATATTGACTGTTTTGGCTTGATTGTGTTTGCTATTGGTTGTGTTGTGAATTGTGAACCATCTTTTTAGCTGTGTTTTAGTGAAATGCGTTTTGAGCAGGTATGGAGCTCTTGTGAATGTCCGATTCATCTGGAGGTGGCTGCAGCAGGTAGGATGTAAAAATCCAAGAACTAACTCACTAACCAGTACAGTCCCACGTTGTGAAACCTCTCCCCATGTTGTCGTGTGCAGAGGATGCAGATGGCAAAGTCAAGGTCGACAAAGTGTTGGTGATGCACAACAGGGAGGCCATGTCCTACGAATTGTATCGCCTCATGAACAGCCAGGCTCATGACGAGAAGGAGGTGGAAGAGTACGCATCCTTTGTAGGGATGACCTGTGCACAACGCATGCTGCTCTTTAGGAAATAGAGCACCTCATTAGAGAGTGTTGAAGTGGAGTTTTTCACTTAGCTCCTAAATGGATGTGCTGACACAAGCGTGAGGAAAAGAGACTTCCGTTTATCCTCAGTGATATTTTAGAACTTGTGGTTCTACTGTTGTGATACCAGTGATATTGTTGATACAGTGCAGTGGTGATATGCTAATAACCCTTCCCCAATTCCCCAACTGTTCCCCCCTTTTTCTTTCTGTCTCTGTCTGCCTGCCTCTCTCTCTCTCTCTCTCTCTCTCTCTCTCTCTCTCTCTCTCTCTCTCTCTCTCTCTCTCTCGCTCTCCACAAAATAAAGCAATTTTAATCAAACGAAAGAAAGAAAAAAACATCAGTAGAGGAGGTGACTTTAACTGAACTGCGAATGACAATATTGTGTTGGTGTTATCCTGGTCAGATTGCCTATACACATTCTAGGTTTTTGCACTGAAGGTGAGAACTGCCTTCCACAGGTCTGATCATTCAGGGGATGGATTTTGCCACACTACGGTACTGTTACAGGTCCATGAATCACAGGGAACTCATTGTTTCTGAGAATGAAGTAAAGCTATAAACTAATTGTACAGGCTCATGAGTAATAAAGGAAACTCTAGAATGGGGGAAAAAACATCATCAATCATTGCAGTGAAATATTTATATTGGACTACAAATTTAGTCACAGAGCTTGGCTAGCTATCAGAGAGCCGAGTTGGCTTGAGCTGCAGTCCATTACTTGCCACAGGTCAGAGGTCAGGTTGTTGACCTCAGTCAGAGGTCAGGTTGTTGACCTCAATCAGAGGTGAGATTGCTGACTTGAGTGCACAGTGTATGATGGGATCAGCAAGTCTGTTATTTCCTATAAACCACATCTTCTCCATTGCAATGACTGACAAGTTTGAAATGTCACCATCATATCCAGATGTTGTCTGCCACAGTGTCAAAATGATTAGTGAAAGGAACGTTTGAATCTTAACTCATGCGCCCCTTTGTTTGTGGAACCCATGCTCATCTTAGAATGGCTGTCAGCACCTGCATGCATAGAACCTAGGGGCACTACTTCCCTTGTCCAAAACAAGTTGTTTGCCACTCCAAAGGCAGGCGTAGTTATAGGCAAAGGGGCACTGCTTCATCAGCATTTATTACGCCATTGCATGTGTGAAGGTTGTGCCAAAAAGTTGCAGATTTCTGTTGTTTTTTGGGTGCATTTCTTTTTATTAATGTGAGAAAGGGAAAATGTTTGATGGCAATGCAAATTTTGGATGAGATTTTTGGTTTTGAGGATAGCGATTTTGGTAGATATTGAAGATCTAAGGTGATAAATGGAAAGAAAAAACCATCACCACAAATGATCTGTGGTGAAATCAGTCAAATGATTGTATCACAACTATTATCATTGATCATGATTTTTCATCAGAGACCACTTCAGCCTGCATTTTCTTGGTGGTGTTAATGTTGTATTTCAGCTACAATAAAAACATTTGAATGGAGCCGGTGCAGTCAAAGTCTACCTTTTAGACAAATGTCTGTCATGTTTGGGAGTTGTACTGCAAGTACTCAAAAGCTATGAGTGATTGATTATGTGACGCACACTGCAAAGAGGGCTGCAGGCTAAAAGGCCTCAGGCTGAGAGCACTGCACACCCTTTCCTGCCAGTCTGTGAAGTATTTTCATATGTCAAACAATGGTAGGGCTGCCAGTGTTTGGGATTTTTACATGCACACGGATGTTGATGCATGTGATTGCACACAGGGGCTGTGCAAACACCATGAGACAGTCTGCGCTGGAAGTCGACTCTGGGAGAAAAATCTTGTGCTGCAATAGGGAGTTGAACCCATGTCACCTGGCTTTTCAGTCCGATGCATGCAAATCACCAAATGCATGTGCTTTGTTCTGTATGGTCTGATCTGTACCTTTGTATTTATGCTGCTGTAACACTAACAGTGAAGGTCATAAGACCTGCTTGTTACTAATAGACTCAAAGTGAATGTGCTTTGACTTAGCATTAATGGGTTTTTGTTTTTATTTTATGGGTCCTCTAAAAAAAAAAAATTTAAATTGTACAATTTCTACAGATGCCAGTGTTACCTTTATGGTTGATCTATTTTGCTGTTATCTGAGTTGACATGCACATTCAAGTGCAATATAATGTAGTGTAGTACAATTGGACTTTTGTGCCAAATAGCAATGAAGTGGTTCATAGAATGAGGCATGATGTTGAGATCATTCATTCATAAATGTTCACACTAACCGTTTTGCACAGCAACATAGAACAGCTGAGATACAGAAAGAGTATTACAGCCCTGGGCTTCTACTTCATAGTATACATTCATACATGACAGGAGACCAAAGTAGTTTGCCCCAACACACACACACACACACACACACACACACACACACACACACACACACACACACACACACACACACTTTGAAAAATGCAGCCCTCACCAAATTCCATACAAATTCCAGTAACTGCAGGAATTGTTCAGTAGAGTGGGCAACACATATGCTGCAGCTGGCATTTCTGTGGGACATGACATGAATTTCCCATGTGAGAAACCAGCAGCAGCAAAATGAATTGTAAAAACAAAGTTAAAGAAAAATATATCTATTACCAAGGCTGATCCAACCCAGTGTTTGACAAATGATTTAGAGCACTGTGTGCAGAAGTCACTCTCAGAGTGATTCATAATATTGTTTTGTTTGGGACTTGTGTGGGAATCTGTTAGTCTGTATTGTTGGTTAGTGTTTTTTCAGCCATGTGGAGCTTGGGCAGAAGCTGTGGCAGAGACTGCAGTGTTTCAGAGATATTTTTGACACTGTACAAGCTCTTTCAGCTGTCCACAGCTTGTGATTACTTTGACGGGGCCTGTTCCATTTTTAGATTGATCTAGAGACTTTCGCTTGTTATAAAACACAGTGCTAGTTGCTGGTGTCCACAGACATGCTTATCATTATGTACATGAGGGACGTTTACTGAGGTGTTAATGTGTGCTGATTTGGCAACCTAGGTTTGACCTAATCTCAGTATTAGGGTCATAGGAGAAGGGTAGTATTGGAAGCTGTTTTTTGGTGTGTGTGGTTTTTTGTTTTTCTGAATGTGTTGTTGTTTTCAAAAAACTTTCCTATTCAGTCTGTATGAAAGTTTTATGGCATAATTGTTGTATAAGTGAATGCTATCCAATTATAACTGCTTTTAGATACATTTGAGTTGAATTAAAATCTAAGTAAAAAAAATATATATATACATTAGATGGCAATGTTTTTGAGCTTTGTGTAATCTTGAACATTATGTGAGCAAGATTTGTGAGCATGAGCAAGTTATTAAATCTGTATGCATTTGTATGTGTACAGGTTTGGGTGAATTTGAAGCCTCTGAAAGCCAGCACTGTAACTGCCTACATGTTGTTAAATGTTTTTATCCAGTCTGCATCAGGCTTGTAGTTTGTTAGATGCATAACTCATAACAAGATCATATCTAGATGCCACTTTGTGTTAGCTTTCTGCTGATTCAAAGACATTGGTCTTTTTTAGGCTATGTCTATTTAGCCGAGCGAGATCTTCTGAACTTAGCACAAGAATATAATTCTTTCAACTTGAATAATACGATTGTCTTTGTATAAGGGATTCCAGAGTTCACCATTTGTTGTCTTTTTGTTGTCAGCCTTACGTTGAGGTTCATTAGCCATTGTCTGTTTTGAGATGCCAGTGTCTTAACTGCACATTCAGTTTCAAAGTGTGTCCAAGGGCATATACTGTACGCAAAAAGCTTCGTTATATGGATATACTCCAACCTTTGCTGCTGAGATAGCTTGGTGATATGATGAAGCAAGACTGAATGTCATGTGATAAATGGACAGGAATCTCTTTACATATCCCATTGGCAATGTGACTGTACTAATCTGTTTAACCAATATCTTTTTGTAGAGGAGATCCAAAGAATTGCAGGGGATCTTGACACACATCAAGCACATGTCATAAATTTCCCAACAAAAGGAGCTCAGATCTTCAGTTCAAAACTGAATACAAAAGGTCATCTACTGACCTGGCAGTCACTGGCATAAAAAAATGAGACAGGACTGGCCAGTCAAGACTCTAGTTTGCCGATTCAAAACTTTGCAGGGTTGGAGAATATAAACAGAAGTTTGCATTCCCTTTTTTAGCACAAGAACTGTTTGTAAAGAGAATGTAAAAAGAAAAAAACATTAATGTGAATATGTCCCAGTTACTACACAGCTTTATATTTGGGCTAATCTCAGCTATTGTCTCTTTTGCCTTGCATATGTGATTGCTGCTACAGGCAGTTTGTGTTGGAATTGTCCAGTGGACAGGATGTATTGACTGGTACATGTACTGATATAGTGTAAGTTTTACCTATGTTTAGGGTCATGATTGTGAGAGCGCTAATAAATTTGGTGTATATTATGGACTAAAACTACATTGTCAGCGTGTGAATTTGGCTTCTTAGTTTGCGGGCAGCAAGTGTCTCAGTCAAAAAGCTTGGGAGTGCATTCCGCAGAATTTGCAGGTCTTCAAGTGGGCATGCCAGCAGCCAGAAAACCAGCATATCGAGTTGGGTTGTGATATCCAAATTTAGAAAAGAAATCCTGGTGTAGTGGCAGCAGGATGGGTGCTGTACTTGGCTCTCTTGGTAACCTGCTAAGTAGTTGAATCATCTCTGAGGGTGAATAGGTGGTTGTATCCATGTGTGTCTACATGAGTGGTAGTGGTTTATTTATTTCATCTTTTGAACACACACACACACACACACACACACACACACACACACACACACACACACACACACACACACACACACACACACACACACACACACAGAGACAGTTCAGAAGCATTTTTTAAATGTTTATGCATGTCCAACACATGACTTTGGTTTCAACTAACCCTCCACACAAATGATATACATTTCATAACGCATCTTAGTTCTGTACAAGCTATACACATGGTGTTTGCGAAGTGTTCCTCAGTAAAACATCTGAGGTTCACTCATCAAGGAGTGAGAAGGTATCCTGTGCAACTGTTTCCTCACCCTTACGCACATACAAGTGCTATGTTGCAGGTCTTGCAACTGTACCCCAACTTCAGAATAACATAGGGTTTGTCACATCATGAAGATTCCCATGGCTGAAAGCAGAAGTCCCAGCTTAAGAATCTGAAACGTTTTGTTTCAGCCTAAAAAACATGATGAGGGTCAATAAAATGACTCCCTCACCCCCATTGTCAGTAACCTGTCTGGAGGAGAAGTCAGCCTAACACCTGTCTACATAAAGTCGGGGCAGCTGCTTTATCAATTTCCTGTATTATAAAACAATTGCAAACAAAACAATAGGCCAGTACAGAAATAATAAAAACAAACCACTTAAATCCTCCACACACAGCATTTGGTAGTGTGCCATAAAGGCTATGCTACTAGTATTTTGGAACAAACTTTACACTGACCATGTTACATGCCCCTATACAATGTAACAAGCAGTGCAGACGCTGCCTGCATGCCCTACATGCAAACAATAAAAAATATACATCACAAACTCTAGTTTCAAGCATCTGGCTGGTTTTATGTCAATGTTGAGACAAAAAGAGAAGTTTCACAAGTTCTCTGAGATGTTGAGACAAAAACAGTACAGTCTGCGGTTCCATACACCCCATGATGATGGTACACACAAGAAATATATATATGTAAAACATGTAAATTTACTTGAAATTTACATTTGTTTATTACCATAAAGAATAACCTTTTTCTCCCTCTCTCTCACTCCCACTCTTCATCTTTAGTCACCGCAAAACATTCTATGCAAAAGAACACATCTCTGAAAAGGAAATGTAACTGGCAGTATAATACCCTATACAATCTAACAGTAAATGAGCATCTTGACAGATTCATCTTTCAATACAATTAAAAGCTAAAATATCTCAACAAATATTCAGCACAACCTAAACACAAGCACCCTAGAGTCTCTCAATAAATATGCTACCAAAAGATGTTAGCAAATTCAGCATTTTATACAACCTCAACAATAGCTAGAGCTGCAAAATGATCAGACTGTACAAGGACTTCAAAAGGACCAACATGCAATGCTGCAATTCTCTCATTTACACATAATGCTGCAAAACTAAAATGATTTACAGAATGCTGCAAACCTATAGGTATTTACAGATCCATCAAATTGGACCTTTAAAGGAGCAAGCCTTCTCGAGGCACAGCTTGCCCATGAAGGCCAACCTTTCCCATACTTGTAAAGGGATCAAAATAAGAACTGCCAATCAAGGATTTTGTTTTAAAACGCCCTTTTAATTACATGTTCAATTTAGAACCACATTTTAACCTGTACGTATTTACAGATCCAACAAATCGGACCTTTATAGGAGCAAGCCTTCTCGAGGCACAGCTTGCCCATGAAGGCCAACCTTTCCCATACTTGTAAAGGGATCAAAATAAGAACTGCCAATCAAGGATTTTGTTTTAAAATGCCCTTTTAATTACATGTTCAATTTAGAACCACATTTTCATTGCCAACAACTAGCAGGACTGGTAGAGAAGGAAAAAAAAAAACATGCCACAGCTGGCACAAAGGCTGCCTGCCTCTAGTCCTGTTCCTCGTGTGAGCACACAACCTGTGTGCCTGACGTCAAACCGGTGGCACCTGTAGCAGCTAGGTCACTTGACGTTGTTTTGGACAGCCACAGTCCTGCTAAATGCTGCTGACAAAACTTGATTGAAAAAAGCAAAACAAAACTCAGTGAAGCACCTTATAAAACAAAATCCTTGATTTTAAGCATTTATTTAGGGCAAGAAAACATGTACTGAGAAGGCAAAATCTTTCACAGAGACAGTTGTACACAGAAGATTCGTTACCAGGTTTATTTACATGTTGTCCTTGAAAGTCTGAAATGCTTGACTGACAAAGGGAGACAGGCTTATCACAGATGTGCACAACAGTACTGGAGTACTGTACATGGCAGACCAGACAGGCAACTCATCTGTCCAAGAAGGAAGAAAACAATGCAAAGTTTCTGACTGTACCCAGCTTTGTCAAGTAACATTTTTTTTAAAGCTGCATAAGAGTTAAAGAAGATGGATTGGGGAGAGGGGAACACAAAAGCGTGAGGGGGGGGGGGGGATATATTTAGTTCCATAATATGGTGGTGGTACATAAGAATAGTGACGGACATAAGAAAAATTCATGACAAGACAAGGGAGTAAATAAAACAGGTTCAGTTACCTTTTCAACCATGACAACAATAACGGACTGAAAGCAGCCCAAAGGTCCAGATCATTACAGTGTGCATCACTGTAAATTATTTATGGCTCCACCACACTTTCAGGTCTTCTCACAACCTTTTGTCTTCTCTGAAGCTGGATTGTAGCTGTATAAACAACAGGGACTTCTGTACCTCCTCATTTACAAGCAGACAAATGACTGCACACACAAATTCACAAGGTTCTGGGCATGCATTCAGGTCCTCCTGTGAGAACGTTTAAGCCATTTCACTTGGTCATCACTGCAAGAGGTGTGTGTATGATGCAATCTCAGTTTGCTATGGCAGTCAACAGTACACTGGTCAAGCAGACTTGTGTACATGTACTCAAGTAAGATTCTACACAAGGGTATGTCATGTCATCACTACCAAGAATCTAAAGACATGATTACCAGCGTAATAAATGATGGAACAATTAATTTCAAACTAGTCACATCACACGATGTGCAAGTCTTCACATGCAAAACAACTAGTCACATCACACAGTGTGCAAGTCTTCACATGCAAAACAACACTAATGAATCTTGCTACTGAACAAAGTATGGAATCGTTTCAACTAACAGGTAATAATGGCTGGCACAGTCAACATAAACACTCTGCAGAAGTACAATGCAAAACTGCAATGAAAGAATCAGCCATTAATGAACAACAGGAAAAACCCAAACATGAGCATGGGGCTCTTTTTACTCATCCATCCAACAAAGTTGCTCAGCGTAATGCAAAACAACAATGTTTCTCAGTGTAGTGCACAATGCTGCTCATGTGGTGTCATTACCAATGCTACTCAGTGCAATGTAAAACACCAATGAAGCTCAGTGTAATGCAAAGTAAAACTAGTGAGTTTAACGCATTGAAATTTGTTTATACTCTCTGCAACCTCATGAAAACAAGACCTCAACGAGGCAAAGTTGACATTACAACAATTTAACAACTGGATTCCACTGGCTATGAGGAACTATAACCACAGAAGAAAAAGTGACAAGTGAAATCTTATGTGCACTGACAGTTGAAAGTTATTTCTAACATGTCAAAACAAATGAAACATCACTCAAAGTAAAACAGCACCACTTCCACTTAAATATGCAGTACACTTGTGGATAGGTTACCGTGATTAGCACCCTGTTTGCTCATTTGCTGCCAGTAAAACCTCAAAAAAAGTGAACAATCCAATCAATCAATACGTTTATTTCTACAAGGTGTGACAGCTTAGCTGACCCAGGCAGGCTACAGCAGTGAGGGGGCTCATGACTCATGCACTGCGCCCTAAAGGCCAGTGGCTGATGTCTCATGCACTGCGCCCTAAAGGCCAGTGGCTGATGACTCATGCACTGCGCCCTAAAGGCCAGTGGCTGATGACTCATGCACTGCGCCCTAAAGGCCAGTGGCTGATGACTCATGCACTGCGCCCTAAAGGCCAGTGGCTGATGACTCATGCACTGCGCCCTAAAGGCCAGTGGCTGATGTCTCATGCACTGCACCCTAAAGGCCAGTGGCTGATGTCTCATGCACTGCGCCCTAAAGGCCAGTGGCTGATGACTCATGCACTGCGCCCTAAAGGCCAGTGGCTGATGACTCATGCACTGCGCCCTAAAGGCCAGTGGCTGATGACTCATGCACTGCGCCCTAAAGGCCAGTGGCTGATGTCTCATGCACTGCGCCCTAAAGGCCAGTGGCTGATGTCTCATGCACTGCGCCCTAAAGGCCAGTGGCTGATGACTCATGCACTGCGCCCTAAAGGCCAGTCATACTGCTTTGCCAACATGGTGAAGACCACTTGGCAAAGATGTCTTCAGTCACTTTTCAGTTCTTTGAAACCAGTAGACTATTCTTGCACATAGCTTCTGCAGTTTGTCACAGAAGCACATCATCCCTTCTTTTGTTCTATTCTTACAGCTGTGTCCTACAGCATCCAGTGATGTGCCAAATGGGCAATACAAACTTAATCTCTTTACCTTCAGTGGTGGCAGTTTCTTCTTCCACTGTCTGCAGGTTGAGACAATTAAACAGCCAATGAGGTCGTCACGGCTGATACACCAACTAACCAGTCAGCTTTGGCCTATCACCAAGACTTCACACAACCTGACTGGTGATGTAACTTCAGTGAAGAAAAGCATCACTACAAAGAAGTACCTTTTTGGCTTCAAGTCTGAGCTCCTCAGGGTACAGCCACGTTGAGTCACTCTTTATCAATAAGAGCAGAAAGGTTGACTTGTGACGTGTTTGATAAAACTTGTCACATATTCCCGCCTTGTTATGACATCACTGATACAGACAGATGGGCACAAAATGGAGGCATCAAGGTCATATTTTCACAACTCTCGAAAGTTGTTTTTTATTTATTAAACAGGATGAGAAATCAAGAGAAAAACTGCTGTACATTTTTTATTTTTTTTCATTCACACAGATAGGATCTGCAATGCTTCTTCAGCGCAGTTTACTTTTAATGAATAATCCAAATGATGACTGGCTACTCCCAACAGAAGAATAAGAAGCAGTCTAGCAATGCTGTGGAATGTTTCAGTGTTGGCACGTCATCATGCTGCCCAGAGGATGTGAGCCAGTAACAAACAGCACACTGTTCACTGTTTTTATGTACATCAACTTAATCAAGCCTTTTGCCACTGGCATTCAAAAGTTTTTTAACCCTGCCCATGCCAACTTGAACACGTCTACACAAGTCTATTACTTCTGTCCATAAAACTGTCATTGTCTGCACCACCAGAAGTGGATTCTGTTGCTTCTATCTGTGGGACCATGGGGTTGTTTTCTGTCTTCAGTCAATTGGACAAATGCACTTAAGGTATTTTCCTGGCTTCTGTCAGTGGGACAGCATCATCAGGTCTTGCTCCCATTCTTCACTCTATGGAATAGCAGTACTAGGTCTTGTATTCACGGTTAAAAAGCCCACGATGTAACCTTGGCAACATAATGCTTTTGTACATGTAACTGCAAAAAGAAATGTCCACTGGAATGGCAGCCACATGTTAAATGGGTTCAACTGACCGGGTTTTGGGAAGATGTTGTCACCATTACCCACATGCCTTGGGCAGGTAGGTAAAACCAGGTGACCATGAAGGGGTTACACACATTTCTGACTCACTGGCAGTGGAAAGCAAGAGCACACAGGTTGCTCCATTGCTGCAACTCTGCTGACAAAGGTGAAGCACACAGACATTAGCACTACTAAAGTCACTTGGCTGACAAACGACAGGGCCACACAATGCACTGCTGGACAGAAAGACCTGACAGAAAGGCTTTTTCTGATGGCAGACGCAAGTCCATAATGACACACCATCAAAGGCCCCACACACAACTGCAAACTCAAACAGGAGGAGCAGACATATCACCATAACAAACAGGTGAACAGACGACCATGACTAAAGATGATCAGGAATACAGATTATGGTGAATACTGTCTCAGGTCCCAGTGTGTTGTCCTTTCACTGACATTCAAACATTTGTCCAACTGACAAACATGCTACAAACAGCATGCTGTCTGACTCACATCATCCACCTTCAGAAATCAGGGTAAAACTGTAGAGTCTCACGTAATATCTCACCAGAACTTATCCTATTGGATTCACAGGGAAATAAATGTAAATTACAACGGCACATAACAAAAACTTCTCTGAACAGAAACTAAACAGAGCATGGGGTACAAATCAAAAAACTAACACATTACAGCAAAGCTGTCACAGTCAAGTATTGCAAGTAAGCTCTCCTACCTCACTCCTTCAAAACTCAGTGGGTAAGCATGCAAAGTGTTAGCGATATTAACGTAAGAAAAAAGCTCAAGAATCAAACATTGCCCCCCCCCACCCCCCACCCCACCCCAAAAAAGAGCAAAAACTTAAAAAGAACAGCAAATGCTCAACTGACACACTCAAATACACAAGCGAAAGCACAGTCTCAAGGGAAGCAACCCAAAAAAAATGGAGAAGATTTTTTTTTTTAATTACACACACACAAAAACACCTACCTTTCAGACATTGCTGTGACCTTGAAAACAGGTCAAGATTATTCAAACTAGTATGACTGAGTTATTAAATTATACACAAAAAACACACCTACCTTTCAGACATTGCTGTGACCTTGAAAACAGGTCAAGATTATTCAAACTAGTATGACTGAGTTATGAAACTCAAGGAAGGTTATCAGCATGCAAAACAAAATAGTCCAGCAAATCAAAAAGTACAGAAATGACAGATCAGAAGAAGTCTCTCTGAGTGAAAGAGATTTGGTGTCTTTGGGTAACACCGTTATCAACAGCTCTGAAATCCCTCCACCCAATGTGACTTCAACCAACACAAAAATATTATGGCATTCAGTCAAGCATAACTGAAAAGAGTGGAAGTTCAGTCAAGTGTGACTGGAGGAGTTGCTACGCTTCAGGTTCCAAAGGGGAGCCGCCATGGGGCCAGAGACTCGTTCAACCGTGATGTGTTCATCTGAGCGCTCATGGGCACCATACTTCTTCAGCAGTTGACTGATCGCCTCTTCCTCGATCTGAAATAAACACATCAGAGCAGTAAAAAATAACATGAAATATGATCACTTCCTCAAAAATAATATTAGTTCATGAACACTATCAGTTCATGAATAATAACACCAATAACATCACTTCATTAATAAAGATAATAGATACCAAAGTGATTTTAATGCCCAGTCAACCCTGACAAAATAAAATAATAATAAATGCATTAGTTCATTAATAATTCATTGACTAATAATATCAGTCCAATAATAATAACAGTACTTTATTAATAATGATATCAGTTCATTATTAATAATATCAGTCCATTAATGGCAATAATCAGTTCATTAATAAATATAAACCAATACTAATATGAATATCAGTTTATCAATAATAATATCAATAATAACAAAAACATCAGTTCATTAAAGGGAACCCCAAACAAAGGAAGCATCACAGGCACTGTCAACAGGAATGGAACCCCAAAAAACACCAAAAAAATTCAGTCAATTTACAGTCTAGTTCATTCAATACTGGCTGCTAAAGTCACAAAATCAGCGCCAGGAGTGCTACCATTTTGACACAAGTGGCATCCTGTGACTATGGTGTCATGAACAAGGCTGTTAGTGTCAAAAGACAAATACTGAGATTCAGCATCAAAATACGGAATACTGTATAAATACTGAAATTCAGCATCAAAATACAGATTTCAGTGTAAATGCAGAATGGCACTGACCCTTAAAGTTGACAGAAGACCTACCTGTATCAGGTGCAGAGGTTTCTGAGAAGCTTTCTCTAGGCTGCGTTTCTGGTGCATCTGGTCCTGCACGATGTCAGAGAAACACACACTTGCTGCGGCGCCCCCTGGGGGGCTGGCTGGGGCCAAGCGTTGCCATGGGTTGTCAGGGGGGCTGGAGGCGGGCGGGGGTTCAGGAGGGGTGGTGGGGATGGCTTGGGGTTGAGATGGGATGCGGATTGGAAGACCCCAGCTGTGACAGAATCAAACTGATCATGGGGCTGGGTCGCATGTAGTGGACACATACTGTCCACAGCTAAGTTTGATGGAACAACTACTGTGGCTTGATTGTGTGATTTCATCATGTGTTGTGGACTCATTGATGGAATGACTACTGTGGCTTGATTGTGTGATTTCATCATGTGTTGTGGACTCATTGATGGAACAACTACTGTGGCTTGATTGTGTGATTTCATCATGTGTTGTGCACTCATTGATGGAACAACTACTGTGGCTTGATTGTGTGATTTCATCATGTGTTGTGGACTCATTGATGGAACAACTACTGTGGCTTGATTGTGTGATTTCATCATGTGTTGTGCACTCATTGATGGAACAACTACTGTGGCTTGATTGTGTGATTTCATCATGTGTTGTGCACTCATTGATGGAATGACTACTGTGGCTTGATTGTGTGATTTGATTGGGTGTTGTGGACTCATTGGTGGAACAACTACTGTGGCTTGATTGTGTGATTTCATCATGTGTTGTGGACTCATTGATGGAATGACTACTGTGGCTTGATTGTGTGATTTGATCGGGTGTTGTGGACACACTGATGGAACAACTACTGTGGCTTGATTGTGTGATCTGATCACGTGTTGTGGACACATACTGTCAGCAGATGTGTTTGGATGAAAGGACTGCTGTGGCCAGACAGGGTTGAATGCAGATGCAGACTGATCATGTTATGAGAGAACAGATCACTGTACAATGCTTTATGAACTTTGTAACTGGATATGTGCTAAACAAGTTTTCGATATGACTGAAACAAAAACTTGGCTCATAGCACTGGCACTAGAGCAGAGGAGTTAAGCCCCCTGCTGACAAAGCATCCCTAATGCCATTGTCAGCATCCCTGAAGCCATGAAAAGGTGGTCTTAACACAGGCCTGATCTCTGCTGAGGGGGTTATTAGCACGCACACACCAACACTTGCTAGACAGAACACTTAATGTCTAAGGACATTATAAAGGAAGTCAAAATGTTTTATGAAAGATTATATTCTGACAGACAATTAGAAGATTGTGAAATATTAGACGTGGTTGAGGATATACCAACATTGACAGTGCAAGAAAAGACCTCACTCGAAGGGGAAATTACTTTAGATGAAGCAAGCGTTGCACTCAAGAACATGAAAAACAATAAAAGCCCAGGCTCTGATGGTTTTACTGTTGAATTCTTTAAGTTTTTTTGGCGACAGCTGGGTGCATTCGTTGTTAAATCATTAAATAATGGGTTTAGAAAAGGTGAATTATCATCAACGCAGAAAGAAGGAATAATAATATGCATACCAAAAGGGAACAAATTAAAAGACCTGATAAAAAAACTGGAGGCCAATTTCACTCCTTAATGTTGTTTACAAAATAGGATCCACTTGTATTGCTAATCGCTTAAAACGTGTCCTACCCTCTTTGATCAGTGAAGACCAAACTGGGTTTATGGCCAATAGATATATAGGAGATAATATTCGACTGATATACGATTTAATCAGTTACTTGAGCAAGGAAAACATGCCTGGGCTACTCTTGTGCTTAGACTTTGAAAAAGCCTTTGATTCAGTGGACTGGAGATTTATGTTTAAAGTTTTACATGTGTTTGGATTTGGGCCCGATATTAGCCAGTGGATATTCACATTTTATAGACATATAAAGTCATCTGTCGCGGTTAATGGACAATTATCAGAATGGTTTTCAATTCAGAGGGGATGTAGACAGGGGGACCCAATATCACCATATTTATTTATATTATGCGTAGAAATACTTGCTATTATGATTAGGCAAAATAAGAATATTAAAGGTATTTTAATAGGAGAAACTGAGTACAAAATCTCGCAGTATGCTGATGATACTGAAATTATGTTAGAAGGTGACAAGAACTCATTTGAAGAAACAGTTACGATTATTAATACATTTGGGAATAAGTCAGGTCTCTTCTTGAACGCGGGGAAGACTAGTGCTATATGGCTTGGTAATAAAACAAATTCACCCATTAAATATATGCCAAATTTGCATATGGATTGGAACCCACCTAAATTTAAAATACTTGGTATTTGGTTTACTAATAATTTAAAAGAGTGTGAGCTACTCAACTTTCGCGAGAATTTTTTTAGAAATAAAAGCATTGTACAAAGTATGGTTAAAAAGACAAATAACACCACTCGGTAGAGTAGCTGTTCTGAAGTCGCTGATTTTGTCTAAAATTATCCACCTATGGATTTTATTGCCAAATCCACCAGACAGTCTGGTGGACGCGTTGCAGAAGACCGTGTTTCAGTTTGTATGGAATAGAAAACAAGACAGGATAAGTAGGAAAGTAACCGTCAAAACTATTGCAAAAGGAGGACTTGGCATACCAAATATTAGACATTATATTAATGCGCTGAAGCTAAGTTGGATACGAAAACTAAAAACAAGTGATCACAAGTGGAAAGGTATAATTACATCAACTTACCCGAAAGTGTTACTGCTTGAACAATTGGGATCAAGCCTCCCTACTCAGGAAAATAATTTTAATATGTTTTGGATTCATGTATTTAAAGCATATAGAGAGTTTGGTAAACACATGCAGGTAGAGAACTCAGAAGAACTAGTCGCAGATCCTATTTTCTGCAACGACAATATTCTGGTTGGAAACAAAACTGTTTTTTTATAAAAAGTGGATAGACAAAGGTGTATGTTTTATCAAAAACATTCTGAATGAAAATGGTACGTTTATGCTATTTAAAAGGTTTAAAGAAATATACAGAATTAATACTGATTACATTACATATATTGGATGTGTACAAGCTATTAAAAGCTACATACGTAAAATGGGACTAACAGTTGAGAGTAACAGTTCAACCGATTTGACAAAGACGCTTAAGATTATTTACAGTCAACAAAAAGGCTCACGCCTGTATTATGAAATGCTTACACAGGGTAAAGATAAACCTAAGTGCTGTGAAAAATGGGAAGCAAGACTGAATACAGACATTGACTGGCGCAGAAACTTTAAGAAAATGCAAAACATCCAAGAAATAAAACTGAAATGGTTCCAGATAAGACTTGTACATAGGATATTAGCTACCAATATTGTTTTAATGCACATGGGTATTGAAAATGACATTAATTGTTCTTTTTGTAGACAGGAAAGAAACTCTATTAATCACATTTTTTGGAGATGTGTGTACGTAAAGTCTTTTTGGGAACAGTTCCAGACTACACTTAATACCCGGAGCTCAAATGCGAGGACAGTAACGCTTAATGAAAATTTTGTACTTTTTGGTCACGACAGCCAAATTAAATTGGACAGCACCTTTGATTTGATAATTTTGCGTGCAAAATTCTATATTTATACTTGTAAGATCAACAAGAATATACCTCAACTGCACCTGTTCAAACAATATTTAAAAAATACATTTGATGTAGACAAATATAATGCGACATTAACGATGTCATATGACAAGATAGCAGCCGAATGTTTGCATTACAAAAAGCTGATACAAATCTAGACGAGGTTGTTAATGACGTTAATAATCTTGTAAATTGTACTCATTGCCATGGTCCTTCTTTTTTTTCTCTTTTTTTCTTCTGTTTTGTATGTGTGTGTGTATGAGTGTGTGTGTGTGCCTTTTTTTCTTTTCTTTTTTTCTTTTCTTCTTCTTCGTACTTTACCTTAGATATATGAATGAGAGAGAGAGAGAGAGAGAGAGAGGGGAGGAGAGAGAGAAAGAAATTGTATTGTAATGGATGGATACATGTTAATCAATAAAATAAAAAAAAACACCTAATGTTGTGGTCTCTGATGAGGGCGACTGATCTTTTGTCCAAGATTCCATTCAGTAAGGTGAAGTGTTACCAGTGTTGTTTGTTTTTTGTTTTTGATCAAATGACTGTCTATTCATAACTTGTTAAAGGTTCAAAGCTTACACATTGTTATGTCCTGTATAAATAAAACTGTGAACATATTCAATGTGCTGAGATCTTTTCCTCTTCTCTTTTCACAATGCTGGCAGTCATTCCTGTTCAGGGTTTACAACTGATGACTGGTGGTGAAGTATCAACTATACTCAGTGACACACTCTACCCTCTACTCCCCCTAACCCCCCTAAGCCCTGTCTCCCCCACCCCCCTTTTTTTCCCCTTCCTTCCTTTAAAAACCCCCAAAACAACTGAACTCTGTCTGTCTTTGCCATTATACATGTTCTTAGACTGGTCAAAACCAAGGCCTAGATGCCTGCAGCAGTCACAGAATTTGCCAAGTTGCATCATGGGCGAAAAACACTACACCACAGCAAACAGAAGAACAGGGTAGTGCTGCTCTTGCCTTTTCCATGGCATTACCTGCGTGAGGTAACCAGGTTTGCTCAGGGATTACTCAAGAGCTAAAAAAACAAAAAAAAACAAATGGGGAGTGTGTGGGGGGGGGGGGTTAAACTGATGGGGAAAAAAGGAGAGTAAAACATCAACAGTAAGCTACATTCAACAAACTCTTGCCACCTGAAGCTGGTTGCTGGCTTGGAAGCTGGCGCTGGGGGTGACCTCCCCATCTGAGCAGCACCATGTTTGGATGAGGGCGGTGAAGCAGACAAGTTGACAGCCGTCGAGTGTCGCGAGGCAGATGGCGCTTGGGTTTGTCTGGGTTGGCCGGGTGCTGGCTGAGACGTTTTGTCCTGCAGCATGAGGTCCCTGAACGACTGGACCACCTTGCTGACAGAGCCCCTGTCACACACACATGCCAGTCGCTGTTCTTACTCCACACCCTATAATTCTGCCACTCCCACAAACAACGCAAAAGATGAGCTAAGAGACAGCTTGCACAATGCTGACACTTGCAAAAATGGTCAACCTACATTTGTGGAAAGGCCTGTCTAACCAAGCATGTACTGATCTAAGCTTTGAACTCACAGTGGAGACATTTTGCAGACTGGCAGGCAGTGATTTCCAGGCAGATGCAGCAACAAAATTAAAATACTGTTCACCAAAAGATTTCAAATTATGTTGGGAGATTTTCAAAAGCTTCTTACATGAGGATCAAATGGCACATGATGTTTGAGACACATAGAATGAAGCCTTGAGGCAATGGAATTCAAAAGTTGACATCTTTGTATTTGCAATGGAATTTCACTGACTGCCAAAGAGCAATGTTTACCAAATTCTTACATAGGTAACACTAACAGTAACTCCCTGACTTTTTAACATCCCACCAACCACACATGGACTATTAAACTCTGTCATAAGAAAACATGATTTCAAAACTCTTTTCATATATAAACCCATATACCCAAATGAAAAAAAAAAAGTATACATGCCTCAGACATGCTGGTATCATTGACACTTCCATCTGGTTGATGAAAACCAGATTTTTTTTTTTTTTATTAAACATAAAGAAAGGAATAGTTACAGAATGGAAGGTGCAGAGATCACCAGACAGGTGAAACAAACTGAGACCTGCACAGAGCTGGAACTAGTGGAATGAGTGGGGGGGGGGGGGGGGACAGGGGGGAGGGGCAGGAAGAGGGAAGAGATCACCAAGACCTGGTCCAGGTCATCTGGGGAGAAGGTGCAGAGGCTGGGGATGCCATGGCACAACAGTAAAAACAAAGATGAAGCTGAACATCATAACATACAAACACCTCATCTTCAAACAATGCCTATTCCTAAGCCATCTGCTAGGTAAATTTTGAAGAAAAGAAAAAAGTCTAACTGTAACTCCAGATCTTTTTCACCGTCCATTTTGCTTGCTTGTAGCTTAATGCTTTTAACCCCAACCAGCATATTCTAAACTAAAGACACAGATACCTTAATGTAACAAAAACTAGCAACATGATCTCCACACAGAAACAAGCTAAACTAGCGACATGATCTCTACACAGAAACAACTAAGATCGAAGCAAGTGGCTGACCAGGGACAGGCAGGTGTGGTTGGAGCAGAGGGTGACGTTGGAGTGACTGAGGCATCACCAGCTTCAAGGCTGGACGCTTTCTGTGCCTGGGCTGCTTTGTTCTGCTGTTTCTTCACTTCCTTCCATGAGAATCGCCCGCCTCCCTTCCACTTTGAGCTGCTTGCAACAAGACAAAGCCTTAAAAAAACTGTATGCATAAACTGTACATGTATGTTTGCATAGATGTCTGTTACCCACTGTGGAAATGTGGGGCCTTAACTATGAATCGGGACTACGGTAGGCCTGGCCTAAACCAAAGTTCCTGACTTTAGAGTCCGAGACTTTGAGTTAGGCAAAGTTCGTATACATGGATGCGGACAATGGTTGAGACAACAGAGTCTCTGACTTTGCGCTGATAAGAAAGTGGCCATCACACGCGTCATCGCTTGTGCTAACTTTAGACGGGGCAATCCCATCTGGGCATGCGCACTGACACGCTTCGGTCACTTCCCTGCGATGTATTTCATAGGCGCAAACATTGGTAAATGTAAACATTAGGTGAAGGCATGCCTGGCAGGCCCCGATTCTGGATGTGATGCGCCATGTTTTACTTCTGCAACACCCAAGCGATCTCGACGAGGTCGTTATTCATAAAAACGCTAATCTATCGACATCTTCGATGGAGTATTCTTCTTCTCATTTACTGAATCGAGTAACCGTAGCATCATCTGCTGCGTCAGCCATTTTGAACTTGTCAGAAAGGTGAGTGGACGCTGTGAAATCAGGTAGCCTGCGCTGTGCAGATGAATTTAAACAAGAAAATGAATCAAGTGAGAATGTAAGACATCAAGCAAACTTGCTCTCATAATAATTTGCAAACATTAAATCGTACGATCACATTAATCAGTCATTATGCCTGCATCGCTCGGCTAGTGCGACCTTTCTTCTCTCCAAAATGAAAGAGCTTTGGCCGACGAACATCTAGTACTCATTTGATGAAGTAAACGAAAGAAAAAAAAATTATTAAAAAGAGAGAGAAACCGCTGGATTCAGACATAAAGATGCAACAACAGCAAAAAATAAACAAAAACAACAAGAAGAACCAACTTTCCAAGCATAACAACGCCAAAAGCAGTCATAGTCCCGGGCCTATGGGCCTTAGTTCAGCGAAATCGCTAGCCTAAATATCGGCTGTTTAGGCCCAATGTTCGGCCCAGACTTTGGTGTAGTCCCGGTCCATGTTTACCATTTTGGGGCCATTGTCAATAGCCTTCAGATTTAGGCCGGCCTACCGCTTTAGGCCCGATTCATAGTTAAGGCCCGTGATGATGTATGTTCTGTAATTGTGTTACATTTGTTACACTAATAGTGATTAAAAGAAAAAGTTCTCACCCCCCCACCCCCCCCCACCCCCCAAAAAGTTGTTTTCTTTTCACAAAGCCCTGACCAAAGTTTGGGTGGAAAAAAATCAGCTCTACAAAAAATGGCAGGCATTTTGAGACAGTCTAGTTTATAAAGTCGAACACAGCAACTCTTTGTTTCTTTATTTCACCCAGTGAATGATCTTTCCATTGTTTACTTCAGCCACAGTGCTTCCCAAAACAGGACCCACAGTACCAGCAAGGAAATGTTTCCTAGCCTTTTCCCCATCAAAATATTCCATACTGTTGGTGCCATCTTCTTCCCAGAACTGTCCCAAATAAGGCAACTCAGTGTGGTCCCAAATAATGCAACTCAATATGGCCCCAAATAAGGCAACTCAATGTTGTCCCAAATAAGGCAACTCAATGTTGTCCCAAATAAAGCAACTCAGTGTGATCCCAAATAAGGCAACTCAATATGTTCCCAAATAAGGCGACTCAATATGGTCCCAAATAAGGCAACTCAGTGTGATCCCAAATAAGGCAACTCGATATGGTCCCAAATAAGGCAACTCAATAGGGTCTCAAATAAGGCAACTCAGTGTGATCCCAAATAAGGCAACTCAATGTTGTCCCAAATAAGGCAACTTAATGTGATCCCAAATAAGGCAACTCAATATGGTCCCAAATAAGGCAACTCAATAGCGTCTCAAATAAGGCAACTCAGTGTGATCCCAAATAAGGCAACTCGATATGGTCCCAAATAAGGCAACTCAATAGGGTCCCAAATAAGGCAACTCAGTGTGGTCCCAAATAAGGCAACTTAATATGTTCCCAAATAAGGCAACTCAATATGTTCCCAAATAAGGCAACTCAACAGGGTCCCAAATAAGGCAACTCAGTGTGATCCAAAATAAGGCAACTCAATGTTGTCCCAAATAAGGCAACTCAATGTGGTACCAAAATAAGGCAACTCAGTGCGGTCCCATATAAGGCAACTGAAAGTTTTATTTTGAAAACTCTGTCCACAACAGAACACATGAAGTAGTCGGAATTCCAACAAGGGGTCATTTGATGTTCCACAGACAACTGGGATCCGCTGGCTCTTCATTGTTCACACCCAATCAACCACTAAGTGTTATATTAGTCATCAAATCAAGTAAAAAGGTCTGGACACAGCACAGTGAACAGCAAACACAACCAGTTCTAGAACGGACATTCTCAACATTCACTTTTCACATAATTATCTACAGCTGACCCAAAGCATTGGAGGCAAGCAGCTGATGCGAGATCTGAAGGGCAACAGATGGATTCAAACGGCACAGCTGGGCCGAGAGACACAATTACCCTCTGGGGAGGATGAGGCAGCTGGCTGGCGACTCACCTTGTCCCCGTGTCCTGCTGCTCCGCCATGATGTTCCTCAGGCTCACCCCAGCCCCTGCAGGTGGGCTGACAGGACTGCGCAGGGGTAGGCTGGGACTGACAGGGCTGGGACTGACAGGGCTGGGACTGACGGGGGTGGGACAGGGAAGGCTGCACGGGGTGGTCTCTGCAGCTGCTGATGGGCACTGCAGTGGGGAGGAGAACGGCAGCCAGCGCTGTGACTTGGACGCCCTGTGGGTGGCAGTGGAGCCGCCAGGTGGCTGCGGTGTTCTGGGCTGCAGCAGACAAACAGCAATAAGCTCACAGCCCTAGAATTTACCTGCATTCACATTCATCCACCCTGGGTAGTGGCTGCAGTGTTCTGGGCTGCAGCAGACAAACAGCAATAAGCTCACAGCCCTAGAATTTACCTGCATTCACATTCATCCACCCTGGGTAGTGGCTGCAGTGTTCTGGGCTGCAGCAGACAAACAGCAATAAGCTCACAGCCCTAGATGTTATTATCCTGCTACATGGGCAGCTGCATGCCATCCTTCTGGAAGGTAGATGCTGTTATACAAGGAGTTTATCATGGCTGAAGATTGTCTGCACACAACTATGCAGTGCATAACATTTCAATGTAGCTTTGGTGTTTTCTTGCTGGTGTCTGTGTTGTGACACAGACCAAGGCAAGGCGGACACAAGAAGTGAATGAAACGAACAAAGAGGGAACAAAAGGGGAAGAGCAGTCCAACAAAAGAGGCATAAGACAAACTCAAACCACAGCTTCCTCCCACAGCTTACCAACTCAGCCACAGCCTCAGCAGCAGCATCCTCCATCTCCATCTCCTCTTCCGACTTGGCACTGACGTCAGAACTGACTGATATCTGTCGCTCTGCCATCAAGGTCGCCTGACTCAGCTTCCCTCCACCGCTAGATGGCGTTTCCTCGCCGGTGCTCTTGGTGCGAGTCTGGCGACGTTTGGCCTTGACCTTCTTGCTAACGGAGTTGCGAGACTTGGGGGTCAGCTGAATGTCAAAGTCAGCGGTCAGTGTGGCCAGGAAGTCTGCATCAGGGCCTTCACTCCAGGGTGTGATCACGCGGCACGACATTCCACCCACCTGCTCATGGAAAGCAACAACAGGGTGAACATTTTGTTGACAATACCAACAGCAACATCATTTCCTTTCATGAAAGCCACAAGTCTCGGCTACTGCATGGTTGAACAACTTCAGCCATGTGGTTCATGCATGCACAGAAACCTGGTGAAATGTGCATGCAAAATGTTGCTGCTGAGTGGTTCTCAGCCTCATGTTTACTGGCTAGTATTTTCTGCAGTTTCAGAACAGATTCTGATTCCACTTCTGTGCTGCACTTTGACCTCTGGTCTGGCAAGGACACTAAACTAAATGATCTGTCCCTCTTATGAGAAGTTTGCTTGACGCACGTGCTTCCATCCATATCCACAAAAGGTCTGTAAGCAACTGGAAAGTGAAGTAGGTGAAGGTTTTCCAACTACTCTGGCAACAGGCATTCCTACTGCCTTAAGACAGGTAAACCATAAAAACATCACATGCTCCTGCTCTTGTGCTTGCTGGAGCCTAACTCAAGGGAACCACATTTTCCTAAAACAGAATAATATATATATATACATGGAACACCAAATGTAACTTTCAATACTGCAACTTTAATGCAAGAAGAGTCAGTTTAAGTAACTGACTTGCTGCTGTAGACTGAGATAAAGAAAATGCTCACATTTTTTTTGTAGTAGTCGGTCAGCTCTTGCATTGTGTCATCACCCACCATATCCAAGTTCCTGCAAGCAGTAAGCAGACTTGGTTCCAAAGTTGTTTTTATCTTGTAAAAGAAAGACCAAAAGAAGACAACAACAAAAAGGGGGGCATGGGGGGAGGGGGGGGGGGGGGATTGCAATGATTCAGTGAAGGAAAAGCCAAACCCTTAAAGGTGCCCCACAGCTTGAGCTAGATAATTCAGGACAGCCAGTGGCACAGAACTCCTGAAAGTACATTAAGCATGACTGAGCATGGTCACCACATGGGCAGGTGACTATACATGCTCTGACATGGACTTCAGGATCTTTAACATGCAGATGTGATCTTTTTGCATGTGTAAACACATGGTGGCCTCAGTTTATAGTCTCATCCCCTGGGATTTTTCTGGAGTTAAATCATCAACAGACTCTACAGAAGTCTTTCAGATGAGACTACAAACCAAGGTCCCCTGTGTGTATTCAAACAAAAAGATCATTTACACACATTAAAGATACTGTAGTCCACGTCATAGTTTTGTGAATCGTGGAGCATCAATAGCCCAGCATGCACTAAGTGTCAGAGTCTTTAAACTGCTAAAACTGGACACTCTATGGATGTAGAAAAAGAAATCAAGCACAGTCATTTTCGGATCCCCTCTTCATCTCAGTGTCACACTGCACAACAGTGACACATGGATATATGCTGCATGATCACGTAATTGTTCAATCCATCCATTTCACACACTGAGATGCACTGTGAGGATACCTACCACACAGAAACACAAAGCAATACACTGGGGAGGGGAGGCGTGGGGAGGCATTTCTGAGGGACCACTGTACCACTATCAAACCTGCTTATGCCAATTCAGGCCAATTCACCTGTAAGGAATAATTGTGGCTACATCTACCTGCTTTCCAAGAGAGCGGGCAGATTGAGGGTGATGAACTGCTGACACGCCTGACACAGCTGGACAGCATTGTAGGCCGTTGCAATCTCCAGCATCTCACCCACATTGCGCAGGGTCACTGAAACAGATACATCACAGTGACAAACAGCTAAGTTCAACTGTAGGCTGTGGCAATCTTCAGCATCTCACCCACACTGCGCAGGGTCACTGAAACAGACACATCACAGTGACAAACAGCTAAGTTCAACTGTAGGCTGTGGCAATCTTCAGCATCTCACCCACATTGCACAGGGTCACTGAAACAGACACATCACAGTTCACCTGTAGGCTGTGGCAATCTTCAGCAACTCACCCACATTGCGCAGGGTCACTGAAACAGACACATCACAGTTCACCTGTAGGCTGAGGCAATCTTCAGCAACTCAGAAATCACACTGGTTAGGGCCACTGAAAAAAGATACATCATGATAGCCAATGGCAATAATTCTACCCAAACTGAAAAAAAACTGCACGGACACTCTATGGTCTGCAAGATAATCATACAGAAGCAGATCACCAAGTAACCAACAACAGCAAGTTAGTCTGACTGCCACACAATAATGCCAGTTAAGGCCACTTCACAGAAAAAGGCACAAAATAACCCCCAGTGTCTGAAGGCAGGTTAAGACCACTTCACAGAAAAGGGCATAAAATAACCCACAGTGTCTGAAGGCTACTATCTCACTCTCAGGCTGGTTAAGGCCACTTCACAGAAAAAAGGCAAAAAATAACCCAAAGTGTCTAAAGGCTACTCACTCAGGCTGGTTAAGGCAGGTTCACAGAAAAAGGCATGAAATAACACACAGTGTCTGAAGGCTACTCACTCAGGCTGGTTAAGGCCACTTCACACATCTCCTTGAGGCGCCGGACCAGAAGTTGATCGGCCACCACCAGCACGTTGCACAGCAGTTCTATGTCCTGTGTCTCTGCAACAAAATGCACCAGTGAAAAAAATTGCACTGTCAGTTAAAAAAGAAAAAGAAAATGGTCCTGACAAAATTCTGGAGAATTCCAACAATGTTACAAATTTACTTTCATTTTCTCGAGGCCAAAATTTCATGAAATTCTATCACAGTTTTTAAAAACGAAAGGACAAACAGTCTGAAGTCTAAAAAGATAAATAAGGTGGGTAGCAAGTATTGTCAGCATGTGTTAGCATGTTTCAAATGTGTGTATGTGTATGTGGAGGGGAGGGGGGGTCTGTCCACTCCTGTAACTGTACGACAGTATGAAACTTTTTCCAATATCCTTGTATGCATTTAATTTATAGTCACCATGTATGCTTGTCTCCATCTGAAGTTTTCTGAAAGTTTACGCGCAGTGTGTTGTTGTTCCAATGCTGTTAGTATGTTTAGCTTATGAGAGCAGATTTGTTTGTATTAGTTGCTGTGAACATGCACTATTTTGTGTGGCAGGTTTTAAGTACAGCATAAATTTTCATTCATTTGTATATTACCTGCCACAACTGGTGACTCATCTTGGTACACAAAGTCCAGCAGAATCTCCAGAATGTCCCCAGGAATAGGTAGCGACAATGACTTGGTGTCAGACGTCTGTGGGGAAAAAAAGAAGAAAAACACTTACATAATTTTGTCATAAATAAGGAAATCTACTCAAAGCAGGGGGGAAAGTACAGAACTTGCCTACTTGAGTATTTCTTCCCAGATGTCTCATTACCATGTACTCCGGTCCAAACTGAAGCTATCCTCACTGCTCTAATTTGATAACTTGCATTCCTGGCTACCACAATCATGTTGTAATCATATCTGAATAGGTGTTACACCACAGTCACAGGCACCCAAGCCACAGATGCATATTTGGGAGTGACACCACATTCACATACAGTTATGCCTATTGCATATATATAGGAGTTATGTCACAGTTACATACAGTTAAGCCACAGTCACATGTACACACACACACACATATGTATCTATATTGGAGTTACACAACAGTCACATACAAATAAGCCACAGTCACAAATATATATAACACATAGGAGTTACACCAGTCACATACAGTTAAGCCACAGTCACTTATAGAGGTATTAAGCCAGTCACTTACAACTAAGTCACAGTCACATACATAGGAGTTAGGCCACAGTCACATAACCAGCTATACCATAGTCACATATATAGAAATTCAACAACAGGCACATTCATAGGAGTTATGCCACACTCATATATATATACAAGTAAGCCACAGTCACAAAATCACATATACTGGGAGTATACAAGTAAGCCACAGTCACAAAATCACATATACTGGGAGTTAAGCCAAAGTCACATATATCAGACTCAGGGTTTTTATCTGCCACAGTAATATACAATTAAGCCAGTCACATTTAGAGGAGTAAACCACAGTCACATACAGGAGTTAAGTCACAGCCATACACAGGTGTTACAGCATAGTTACACATATGCCAGTCACATAATTTATGTCATGCCAGTCATATTCAGGAGTCAAGCCACAGCTGGTTGCAGGAGTTACAGTACAGCCACACACATGCCACAGTCACATACAGGAGTATGCCACAGCCATACACAATGTTACAGTAGTCACACATATGCCACAGTCATATACAGCTACATCATAGTCACATATGTTATGCCAGTCACGTACACTATACAGGAGTCAAGCCACAGCCACATGCAGGAGTTACAGTAGTCACACACATGCCACAGTCACATTCTGGAGTCAAGCCACAGCTGTATGCAGGAGTTACAGTGACAGTCACACACATGCCACAGTCACATTCAGGAGCCAAGCCACAGCCATATGCAAGAGTTACAGTCACACATGTGCCACGGTCACATTCAGGAGAATAGCCACAGCTGTATGCAGGAGTTACAGTCACAGTCACACACAGGAGATGACCACTTCCAGAGTACAACCATAGCATTCAAGCCACACCACGAAACTGTTACAACATCCCAAATCAGTTCAACAGCCTCTGAAGTTGATATGCAGCCAATGCCAGACATCTTTGCTATGATCCATCCACTGACATGCATAGTGTGTCTCACAGTCACAGGAGTGTTAGTTGGGAAGTGGGTGACGGAGGGCCAGGAGGGAAACGGGAGCGTCAGCAAGTACCTCAATCCACCCACTGCCCAGCATGCTGTGGAAATACTCAAGGCGAGCCGCCAGCACACACTTGTGACACTGAATGGTGGTGTTGTCCTCAGCCCGAATACAAACGTCGTACAGCTCTCTTCTGTCAACACATCATTAAACATGCACATAACACTGAATGGTCATGTTGTCCCCAGCCTGAATACACACGTCGTACAGCTCTCTTCTAACTGTTCTATCAACACACCATTAAACATGCACATGACACTGAATGGTTATGTTGTCCTCAGCCCAAATACACACGCTGTACAGCTCTCTTCTGTCAACACACCATTAAACATGCACATGACATCATTAAACATATAATTACACACACATCATTGAATGGTGGTGGCACTGTCAGTCCCAATACATGATAATACTGTTCTCTTCTGTCACCATTAAAATATACAGATGACACTGGATGGTCGTGTCACTGTCTTTCCAAATATGCAAGTCATATAAAACTCCTGTGGAACACAATCACTGACATTTACCATTTTGACATTTCTGGTTCAACCTACAAATAAAACTACCAATTTTGCATACTCAGCTGCTCTGCTTCCTGCCTGATGGACTAGACACTCAGTCCACCACCCTGAGACTAAGGACAGGTGAGAACCAAGTCAGTGCCTACACCAGGGTATGAGTTAAAACAATAAAAAAAATAAAAAACTACACAAGCAAATACTCACAATTTTGTTCTCTCATATCTGATGTGTGGAGGATGAAGCTTCTTCCCATTGGACTGGATCACACCATTGACACACTTGACCGCTTCCAGCCTGCAATACAGAAGGCGGCACACAGAACTGTCAGCTTGCTCGCACACTGGGACCAGACCCTAGGCTGTGCACTTTACATGCAAAAAAGCAACTCTGAAACAATGAACTGAAATGGGAGAACGTTTACAATAAACAAAAAGTGTGAAAAAGCTGAGAAATGCCTATAAAAACTAAAGTAGCTTTTTGTTTGTGTTACAAAACACACAAACTTTATTCTTTTTTCCTTCAAAACACTGGTACACAGTGGTAGTCACTTCAGATGTTTCATAACCTCCAGACTGCAGCATAACTTTGCAGTTTTGTCAGGTTCAAATACTGAAATAGTGTTCAGATGATTTCATCCTGTTCAAGCAGGGCTCGCATTGTTCTGTCCTGTACAGATAATAATGCTTTTTTCCGTCTTTTTTAAGTGTGCATTCATCTTTGTTATGCTCTTTGTTTCCTGCTTGGGAGACTGGTGGGACTCTGGGAGAGAGAATGGTGATGATACTTTATAATGCAAAGATGAAGATTTAAGCATTACTTGGCTTTTTCACAAAGCTGTCCTTGATAACACACAAACACTCAATAAATGAACTGAGACAAAAAGTGATGGAATGAGAGATACAGAGACAGGGAGAGAGACAAAGAGAAATAGAGAACAAGACAGAGACAGGGAGAGAGACAAAGAGAAATAGAGAACAAGACAGAGACAGGGAGAGAGACAATGAGAAATAGAGAACAAGACAGAGACAGGGAGAGAGACAATGAGAAATAGAGAACAAGACAGAGACAGGGAGAGAGACAAAGAGAAATAGAGAACAAGACAGAGACAGGGAGAGAGACAAAGAGAAATAGAGAACAAGACAGAGACAGGGAGAGAGACAAAGAGAAATAGAGAACAAGACAGAGAAAGTGAGAGAGGGAACGCCACTGAGAAATCAAGAACAAAAACAACAGTGAGAGAGAGAGGGAGAGAGAGAGTGGGAAATGAGAGAGGTAAAGAGAGAGAGGGAGAGAGAGAGTGGGAAATGAGAGAGGTAAAGAGAGAGAGGGAGAGAGAGAGTGGGAAATGAGAGAGGTAAAGAGAGAGAGGGAGAGAGAGAGTGGGAAATGAGAGAGGTAAAGAGAGAGAGGGAGAGAGAGAGTGGGAAATGAGAGAGGTAAAGAGAGAGAGGGAGAGAGAAACAGACTGAAAAGAGACAGAGAGACAGAAAAAGAAGAAAAAAAGTAAGAAAGAGAAATATATAAGAAAAAAACTGGGAAACAGAAGAGCCAGAGAGAGAGAGAGAGAGAAAAAAGAGCAGTAGCACAGCAAGCAGGAGACAGGGACCCACCTCTTGGACAGGCCTTTCACACCAAACTTGCGGGCTGCCTCTTGAAGGACCTTGACCACATCCTTCCCCCTGCTCCCAGCCTTAACTTCCGACCTCTCTTCCTTTCCGCCTTTCCCCTTCTTCCCGCGCTGCACCACCTCAAACGCTGACACCGCCCTCCCATCAAACGTGATTGTATGCGACTCATCCTTTCTGTGACCCATCCCATTGCCCCTTTTGTCAAGGTGAGCAAACGTGACCTTGCTGCCAATGGTCAGGAGGTCACAGGTGTCTGTGTAGATGAATTTGAGGAGCTGCTCCATGACGTCCGGCTCAACATCAGTGACTTCAATGACAGGTTTTTCAGCACTGGGGTCAGACTCTGTGGCCAGGCCTGGGATATGCTTCCGGAAGTAGTCGGCACGTGATGCCAGGATGAATAGGTGTGCTGGCCACTTCTGGTCACCCACCTGAAAGCGAATGGTCATGATGTTATCAAAGCTGCCTACAGGTGTATTCTGTCAATGGGGATCTCAATCAAGGGTGAAACTGACCTAAAAACATCAAAACTGGGCAAACATGTCCTAATTCTGGCTTCATATTGATGTTTCATCACTATATTCAACAGAAATACCTTTTTTTGTTTTGACTGGAAATTTCAGGTCACTTTCCCCCATTGAGCAGTCAGCTGCAGCATGGCTGCACTACCCACCTGCTAGCTTTTTCAGTTCCTGATGTGTGCTTGTGGGTATTTTACTGCTGCACAAAGGCTCACCTGCACCACACAGTCATGGATGGCATCATACAGATCAGCCTCTTCCATCAGCTGCTGGAACTCTGCCTGAATCACTGGCTCCGATACACAAGGCACGTTTGTCAACCTGAAGTCAATACCCAATACACAGACTTTAACACAGAAACCCAGGGAAGCCTGAAAGAAACATTCTGTCCCAGGTTTAACTTACAACAGCCCAAATAATTTTGAATCCCAAATGTGCAGCACATACATTCCAGTGAGAACACACACACACACACACACACACACACACACACACACACACACACACTCACCAGTGCACACCCCACTTCCTTTTCACCAAGTGCACTCAAGCATAACTTACCATCCATTGGGCAGGGCCTGCATGACGGCAAAATTGCGTCCCTTGAGATCGCTGGCCAGTGCTGTGGCTCGATGGACACCCGGCACACGTCTCAGTGAGATTTCCTCCACCTCATCTTTCAGCATCAAGTCTATCAGTGACATTTTGCCAAACTCTGCCTCTGGAACATGCAACAGGCACACGTCACAGCAAGACTTCCTCCACCTCATCCTTTAGCATCATGTCTATCTGTGACATTTCGACAAACTCTGCTTCTGGAACATGCAGCAGGCACCTGGCAAGCAGTATTCTTCCATCTCATCCTTTAACATCAAGTTCTTTAATCAGCAACAATCTGCCAAACTCTTTGTCAGCATTCTTTTCAGAACTTGATTTATAATACATTTTTTAACCAACCACTTTCCAAAAGTTATGAGCCCAGTCCAGCACCCCACAATAAAATCCAACAAGATGTGCATCTACCTTTGTTTGAGTCCTTGCCAGCATCTTTCTGGATGTTGGCAGACTTCCTGCCTGATGGGTAGCAGGTGAAGGCCTCACCCTGGTCGGTGACCACCAGCAGACCTGCGGTGTTCACCGCCATGTCCCTCACCCACACCTGGCGACGCACCGCAAAGTGACAGCGTTTCAGGCTGGGGCTGCTGCTGCGCCACATGAATACCTGTTGGCATCAATGGTTAACATTGTCACGGCGGTTCCTGGCCAACCTGCTGTCAACAAATCCCTATTAGTTCCCAGCCAACCTGTTGTCAACAAATCCCCACTAGTTCCCAGCCAACCTGCTGGGATCTGTTGTCAACAAAACACTGCTAGTTCCCAGCCAACCTGCTGGGATCTGCTGTCAACAAATCCCCACTAGTTCCCACCCAACCTGTTGGGATCTGTTGTCCACAAATCCCCACTAGTTCCAGACCAACCTGCTGGGATCTGTTATCACCAATTCCGCACTAGTTCCCAGCTAACCTGTTGGGATGTCAACAAATCCCCACTAGTTCCAAACCAACCTGCTGGGATCTGTTGTCACCAATTCCCCACTAGTTCCCAGCCAACCTGTTGGGATCTGTTGTCAACAAAACACCATTAGTTTCCAGTCAACCTGCTCCTGCTAACAAACTTTGCTGACATAACACCAAAAGTTCCAAGTCAGCCCATTGTGAGCTCAAATGTTAATAGCCTTCTCTTCCACTGAAAATACATTTGATTTACCATGAGCTCAAATGTTAATAGCCTTCTCTTCCACTGAAAATACATTTGATTTACCATGAGCTCAAATGTTAATAGCCTTCTCTTCCACTGAAAATACATTTGATTTACCATGAGCTCAAATGTTAACACCCCCTCCACTACCACTGCATACACATTTGATTTATTCACCGATACTGAGAAGAAAAATCTGAAACAAAGATGGATGCAAGCATTCTGACATAAAATACACAATTCCCACCCATCAGCTTTTATTTTTCAACGGATGGCCACAATACAAACTTATGGAACCTTTCAAAATCTACCAACAGTAGAACTCAACAACACATGAACTTACACATTTTCAAACTGTAATTCTCACCTTGCCTGACCTGTTGAGCAACACCACTTTGACCTCAAAGCCACCTTTCTCTCTCAAGACATCCAAGTCAGTGTTGTGGTCAAGGTTGCCACCGCACACACACACCTTCTCTATGTCCAGCCATCTGGTCAAAAAAACAATTCACATTACACACAAACACACACACACACGCACACACCTCTATGTCCAGCTTTTTGGTCAGAAAAACAGTTCACATTAAAACGCGCACACAGACACACACCTCTATGTCCAGCTATTTGGTCAGAAAAACACTACTACAGAACACACACACACACACACACATCTATGTCCAGCTATCTGGTCATATAATACAACTCACATTATAGACATTTGTTGTCAAGGTTACCACCAAGCATGCTTACACCAAATGCCCATACATACCCCCCCCCCCCCCCCCCCCCCCTTGTCTCCATATAGCCATCTATTAAAACAAACACAACTTACATATCGAGACATTTGTCAGCAAACCACCACACACACACAAACCTTCTCTATGCCCAGCCTATTCAGCCATCTGATTGGGAGGAGGGGCCCAGGGGGTTGGGGGGTGGGGGATGGGGTGGATTTAAAAGAGAGCAGCATGCCACACTAATAAAAAACATTCACCACTCTGCCTTACCTGGCACCTATTTTTCGGCATGTGTATTCATGAAGCAGGAAGATGTCCCCACGTGAGGTGAAGGACACAATGGCAGCGTCAGAGCTGGCGACCTTGGTGATGATGGCATCCTTGGGATGTAGGTAGGTCACCAGGCGCAGCTGACTCTGTAGCTGTTCTCCCTTGGGATGACCTGCACAGGGTCTCTACAGATCAGCAGTTAGTCTCTGGTGACCACCCATGAGTGGGTACAAGTACCACTAACAGCTGCTGAACAGGGTCTCTACAGATCAGCAGTTAGTCGCTGGTGACCTCACCCATGGGTGGGTACAAGTATCACTAACAGCTGCTAAAATTACTGTCTCCACTGCCACGAACCAACAGTTCCATTTTTCAGGCCTGGAGTAGGTCAGAATATAAGACTGCATCCTTAAATTGATATAGCCAGAAATTCTGCCTTCCCAATTCATTCCTGAGATAACATTTCCTCTTTCAAACCTGGAAGAGGTCACAATATAACACTGCAAGCTTTCCCATAGCCAAAAATTCTGACTTTCAACCTTCTGCCTTCCCAGAGCTACAGTTAACAATAATAATAATAATAAAAGTATTTTTAAAGTGCAAACTCTTGTCCCTAGAGACTATTCTAAGCACACCCACACACACACACGCACACAAAGGCACCCACACACACAAGCATTCTGACTATACAAAGCTAAATATACACAGCTTATAACGGGCAGCAAATGCCTGGGAGACTTGGACTGGATAAAGACACATGGAACAGAAAACACTACAATTTTGGGGAAAGAAATCTTTTTAGATTAGATTTGAATGAGTCCAGAGAGGGTTTCTATCGGACAGGAAGGGGAAGGACATTCTATATTGATGGACTGAAAATAGAAAAGGCACAGGAACCAACAGTGGAGTCTGGTGCAAGGAATCTGGAGGCTGAGAGTATCAGAAGTGGAGTGGAGAGTACAGGAGGGCACAAAAAATTGAAGACAGTCTCTTCCCACTTTCAAACCTGCAGCAGGTCAGAATATGACGGTGTACACCTTGCTACTGTCAGAAAAACAACCAGACAATACCAGTATACAATGCAAAGTGAAATTAAATCATTTTCAGCTGGTAATGCATGGGGATGCTGAATAAAACTGGTCAGCAGACCCAGCACAGAGATCGGCACCCTCCACTCACGCTTAAAAACTTTTTCGCCTCCAAAGACACTCCCAGTATGGACCCCACACCACTTTCACAAATCAAAAACTATCTCTCTCACACATGACCCCAAACACGGCACAACACTACTGACCAATCTGGCCTGCATTCAGCCCACAGGTGTAGACGCCATCAGCAGTGTACACGACAGAGTGGAAGCGTCCAGCACACACACCCAGGATGTCCCTCCCCTTCAGCAGCTTCATGTTCATCTGCAACCACAACACAACAAGCACCTGCTGCAGGAACCACTCCATGGGCAACACAACCTCCTGGTCCAGCTTCAGTTTGTCTGACAAGGCATTGTTATGGGACACAGAGCCCTCTAGGAGACATGTCAGCACTAATATGCGTGCCATGGGCTTTGATTTTGTACAGTATATCTTTTGTGCAGTGATTTGTGGTTGAAAACTGATTCGCAATGTAGCCAACTCTATTATATCCTGTTTCAGTACCAACTCTACTATATCCTGTTTCAGTCTTTTGTTCAGTTTAGAAAAAAAATCTTAATGCCACAGCAGAATCACATTCAAAACTGAGGATGCACCCATACCCTGTGATTTTTTGCCATTTTCACGGTTTGCACAAGTACAATCACTGCTGACAGTTGGCAAAGGAATAGGGCTTCAAGGCTTGGCATGAAAATGAAACAGGGGAGAAATAACTTTGTCTACAGACTGTATTATTTATTCGAAGACAGTAATTATCACCTTGCCTTGTTTTCAGTGCTTCTGCATCACTGGTGAACTGGACTACATGTGCAAAACCATTCTAAACAGCTCCAAGGGAAAACCTTATAAACACATTCAAAAAGTTGATTAGGTTTAAACTTTTTCTCAAACTCAGTACATCAGTGTTGTTTTGTTTGAATGATGTAAACAAAGATTCTGTGATCCGTATCTTTTGCTGACCTTGGCGGGAAGTAGACTCTTGTTAGCTCCCTTGTCTCCAGCAGCAGTCAGTCCCAATTGTTGGCAGTCATTGAGACCACAGCCATACACACAGTTCCTGCACACATAGCACACATAGTGACATAGTCTATCGGCAGTCACTGACACCACAGCCATACACACAAAGTTCACTGACAGTCACTGAGACCCCAGCCATACACACAGTTCCTGCACACATAGCACACAAGGTCCACTGACAGTCACTGAGACCACAGCTGTACACACAGTTCCTGCACACACAGCCTATTGGCAGTCATTGAGACCACAGCTGTACACACAGTTCCTGCACACACAGCACACAAAGTCCACTGACAGTCATTGAGACTACAGCCATACACACAGTCCCTGCACAGATAGCACACATAGTGACATAGTCTATTGGCAGTCACTGACACCACAGCCATACACACAAAGCCCACTGACAGTCACTGACAGTGGGACACCACAGCCATACACACAAAGTCCACTGACAGTCACTGACAGTGGGACACCACAGCCATACACACAAAGTCCACTGACAGTCACTCACTCACTGACACCACAGGCAAACTGCACACATGGGTTCTGCACAAAATGCAGCACAATGTCCATTACAATATTGGTGGTATTGATCCCAACAAAGGGCACTTTCAAGAAATGCACATCTACAAAAGAACAAAAAAACAAAAACTGCAGACTAGATATGCACCATTAGAAGCAATGGGCAATAAATGCTAGCTGCTACATTACCAGCACCAACGCGAAGATGTAGTAAAACTCTTATTACTAGTGCTGTCAACACTACAGCAAGCAGACAGCTGCATCCACCCAAAGCAAAATGTGACAGATATAGGAGACAGAAGAGAAGACAAAATGAGAGGATCCCACCTTTCAGTGAGGAACAGGGTGTGGTCCCTGGAAGCAGCAACCTGTATGCAGTCTTCTTTTTGCAGAGCTTCTACCAGTCTTGGAGTCTGTCAGTATAAAGGAAGTCAAAATGTTACATTCACTCCATTTAAAAATCTCTACGTGCATGGGTGCACGAGTTCTCTGCTGATATTATTCTGGATTTCTTGTCTGCTCTTTTGTTCTGTATGTATAAATTTGCTATTACAAAGCTTTTTATGTGACAAACTGTATGTTCACAACTGAAAGTGTTGGGTCCAGGAGAAGACTGGAGGGAAAGACAGATGGCAAGGAGGAAGAGTGGTGTGGGCAGCAGGTGCTGTAACTAAGGTCTACTTACAACACAGGTGAGCTCATCGCCATGTCCCAGCCTACCACCCTGCCCGTGTCCACAGGTATACACTTGACCGTCATGAGCCAGGAATACTGTGTGGTATTTACACATCACAATCTGTAAATACAGACATGCACAGGTGTAAGTAAATTTAACTACAGTAAGCCTGGAATGTGGTCTGCCTTAAGTTTTACACCTCACAATCTGGAAACACAAACATGCACAGGTGTATATTTAACCACCATGAGCCAGGTATATATATGGTATTATAGTTAAACATCACAATCTGCATCCATACAGACATACACTGAGTGCAAACCTGACCACCAAAAGCCAAAAATATGGTATGGTATAAAATGTATGCATCACAATCTGTAAACCCACAGGCAGGTGCAGTGTAAACTTGACCAATGTAAACCAGAATCATAAATTATTACAGCATTTACTGATTTAGACAACACAGTTTTCAACTGTGGAGCAGACATACACTGATAAAGTTTCAAATTTCTACCACTATGTCCTATGAGCCAAGAATGAATGATACATTTACATGGACTAAAGTTCTAAAGCTTTGGGACATGAAAAATGCCAGCCTAACTTATATCATCTGAAGTTAATGTAATCTGAAGTGCCACCTAAGTTCCAATTCAATTTTACTTCGTTTTAGTTTTATTCCCACTTAAACTTACCCTTTGTTTTTCAACACAGGAAAAGAAGATTTGGCCAGGATCTGATGACTGTTTGAACTTATCCAGCATTCAAACTTATCCAACTTAAACTTATTAGTACTAGTAGCAGTAGTACTGTAGTACTAGCAGTAGTATTGATCTTTTCATTAGATATTGCTATTCTCTGCTGTCAAGCAGACTCTCTAGTCTCTGCACTTTGTGTTTTCAGTGCATGCTGGGTTATTTTAATGTTTCCATAATCCACAACACTCCTAGTCCCACATGGACTACAGGATATTTAACATATATTTATGTAATCTTTTTACATACACGTATGTGTATACACACTGGGGGCCTCCATCTAAAGGTCTTATCAGACTTGGACTGTGTAAGTTGTACAAAGTCGGAATTTGTACACACACACACCCAGCCTTTGCATGAAATTGAAAGCCACCCTACCTGTCTGACAGATACACCAAGACGTCTAAAGGTGTCCACAGCTTCTGGTACAGTTCTCCGCTGCTCACTGGCATGACCCAGTGTCAAGTTAGAATTATCTCCCCAGGAATAAACCTCATTCGGTTCTGTTTACAAAAAACAAAAAACATCCATTCCATGCTTGTATAAATGTACGTATTTTTCATTCAAGTAAATTTTATCCCACAGAACTTAAAAACAATAAAAGTTAAACTTCACAAATAAAATTATATACAAAAATTAAAAAACAGTTTAAAAAGTAGCCTGTTAGTGTTAGCCAAAACTAAAAACAGTTTAAAAAGCAGCCTGTTAGTGTTAGCCAAAACTGACTTGAGCAATAACATTAATTTCATACAACGATCTCATTTATAATGATCACATCATCAGCTGGTCTCACCCAGTCATAGTGAGTGGTAAGATGCTAGCCTTGTAAGCAGATGGAGGCCAGTTTCATTCTGATTCTGCCCTCCTCTCTCTTCAAAGGTAGTAATTTATGGACAGTGCGTCAATGTCTTGTGACTTTACCCCCTGCAGTTGATACAAAATAGATAATATGTTCCACACTACTGCCTACCTCAATGCAGACTAAGTAATAATAATAACAGTAAAGTGCCTACCCTGTGGCTCAAAGCACTCAACAAACAAACACAACACACTTGATGTACACTGAGATAGAGAATGTTATCCACAGTTTAACAAATAACACAGGTATATATTAACAAGGGTTCAAACATAACTATGTCCAAGATGTACACACACACACACACACACACACACACACACACACACACACACACACACACACACACACACACACACACACATTGTACAGACTGATAGGGATGAAGGATAGTGTTGTTTAACTGAAATATCTGGAGAAGAAAAATGTCTTGAGTTTGCTTTTATCATAAATTTTGTTATTAATGTATTATTGTATTAAAGTATTATTTCAGGCAGTATCAATTCCGAATGCACTGTAAATATTTTCTGGCTTATCTTTTACTTGCCTATCAGCTGCACCTGTTGTTTTTCTGGTGGTGATGGCAGACTGATGGACATGTACAGAAGATGCCCTCTTCCCCACCTCCTGAGATCTCAGTACCACCAGTACCTAAGTTAACTCAGTCTTTGACTCTTACCCGTAAACAAGTCTAATGAACAAAACATCATCAATCATCATAATATTCATAAGGAAATATTTTTTAATGTTTAAAGACATCCAAATGGCAAAAGGGGAAAATTACAATAACAATGACAACTACAAGCACAACTAAAGTAATTCAAATCACAAGAAGCCAAACAACAAGATATTTAATTTAGTCAACACACACACACACACACACACACACACACACACACACACACACACACACACACACCACATCAGTCAAATGAAAGAACAAGTTAGAGAAACTGCTAGCACTAGTACTGAAGTACTACAAGTAGTGCTCAGTGGCAGGTTTTAATCAGATGGGTCTTCAGATGAATCAGAAAGATTTAAGACGCAGTGGTTGATGTAATATATCATTATATATATATATATATGTCTAATTTCACAAGGCAGAGAATTTCACAAAGAGGAAGCAGCATAGAAAAAAAAAAGAGTTGATGTCAAAATGTTTTCCTCATAACATGTGGGATGTGTGTGGGTGATGAATTCCATACCTTTGATGCCAAAGGTGAGATGCTCAGGGCGGTCCTTCACAAGCAAGTCCAATGGACCCAGTCCTTCATGATCCCGGCAGTACAAATCACTGTTACACTACACACAAACCAGACAACAGCACAATGTGATAATGAATACACACACACCCACATAGACAATTATGCACTAAGGTGATAGGTTACACTTTTGAAGCTTAGTCTAATTAAGTCAAACCTATACAAATTACAAGATTAAAAAGGTCACTAAAGATTCCTGGAAGGCCACAGAAAAAATATTCTGCTAAGTCACATAAAAACTGTATCATTATGAAGTTCAGAATCAACTATAACAGGATGAAAGATCAACTCTGTCACAGCAGCAGTTCCTCGGGAAAAGCGGCCTGAATTTCCATAGGGAACTTCTAAACTTAATCATTTCAATCTAATGAAATTAAGGATTTAGTCTTCACAAAACATGGTGTGTCCAACTCCAAGAAGGCCATGCCAGCCTTTGTTCAAGTCAAATATTCGCAACAGGTTGAAAAGATCAGCCACACACTTAAAATTTAACATACGGTTTTAAAATGGAACTTTCAAATTAAATAAATTAATGACATTAAGGAACTAGTCTTCACAAAACATGTTTCCAAGAAGGCCAGCCTTTCTTCAAGTCCAGTAAATAGAAAAGATCCAAACCAAAAACTTAGAAACTGACTAATGACTCAATGAGTATTTTGTTTTATAATTCATTAACTGATCCACTGATTTACATTAACTAGTTTTAGTTTAGAATCCTCTTGTGTCAGCGACAGTTAGCCAGACTTGACTGTAGAAAACACTGCCATGCATAACAGCTGTGCCTTATGCAGTTATGGCTACCCATGGACTTTGATCTCAGCATTCAGGTGACGTACGCATCCAACTTGTGTGCCCAATATCACAGAGGTATACTGTATAGCCCACAACATAGGTGACCGGTAAGCCAGGACACTTGTCATTTTTTTGCAGGCAGCCAGTCCCACTAATTCACTAACAGTCACTTGCAGTTTTAACTTGGATTAGAAGATTAATTAACATACAATCAAAATTATCAAGGGTGCATTTTTAAACAAACACTTGAATTTTAAGATTTTACTTAGTTTGATACCATCGCCCATCGGCATCTACATGTTAGCACTAATAGCAGTGTTACAAAAGGTTACACTTACAAAATTACAGTGTTTAAACACACACACACACACACACACACACACACACACACACACACACACACACACACACTCCAAAACCCATAAATGTCCAATTGTGGACAGGAAGCACACTGACCTGAATCAAAAGCCTTGCAGAAGCCAGTTGGCCATAAAACAGAGCTCTGTGCAATGCTGTCCACCCAGACTCCTTGTCTTTCTGCGATGGATCCAACTGCTTCTCAGTCAGCAGCCACTCAACCACATCCACTTTCCCACATGATGCTGCCACATGCAGTGCTGAACGGCCGGCCGTGTCTGTGTGCTGCGCCCAGGTGTGACAGAGGCGAGAGTAGGCCTGCAGGTTGAGCAAGGAACCTTTGGTGATGACCGCATTCACCTCCAGGTTGTGGCGCTTGGAGCGACACTTGGGCCCGCACTCAGGCAGGAATACCACAGGCATGGTGGCCCTACCTCAACAACGCTCAGCCTGAATCTGAATGCAGCCCCCCGCACACTAAAGACTTATGTAAGCAGAATCTTCGGCTGTTTATACACCTCCTTATTTCCTTTAATTCCCCTCCAGATGTATTTAATATTTGAGTGTCGATTCCTCCTTAAAATAAGAGAGCTTTAGTTCTCAATCTTGAGCTTCACCACCCTACAATAAGTATTGGAAAAACCAGGACTGGTGGGCACATGAGGGCATCGTCATGGGTGATCAGGTCTCCAATCCGCATCCCACCTCCTCCGTCTGGTCGCCCCTAGTGGGCTCCCATGGTGGCAACCCTCTAATAAGCCATAATTGTAAAGTAAACCTGAAACAAAAATAAAGATAGTTAAACTTCAAGCTGTATAAGAATGGGACAGTCAATGAAGCATAATTAATCCAACTTCCAAGGTAAAGTTTAGTTTACAGCACTTAATTAAGTTAACAGTATTTGAATATCCCAATTCCCATCAATCTGATCAACAGTCAGCACTGTCAACTCCGCACAAATTAATTTAATGTAAGATACTAAGAATCCCATGCATTGATGCAACACTACAAGTACAAGGAAAACCAATCTCTGTCTCTGATTCCGACTCTCTGTGTCTGTCATCATGAGCAAAATAAATACTGAACAGTGGCTGTTACAACAGGGTCCAAGACTTTGAAAAGAGTGTGTTAAAAAATTAATGCAAACTGATACACTATGGTAATTGATATTCAAACTGACAATTATTTTGTAATAATATGCTATGCATTTCCTGCATCCAAATTACTCAAATAAGAAATGTGTAGACTCTGTTGTATTAAAATTTAAATATTGATCAACTTCAGTTGTATACCTGTAGTGCTGTACACTGTATAAAAACTATAATCGTTATTTTTTATTTTTTTAACAAATGAGACTGACAGGGCAGTCAATCACTGAATCAGGTCAATGATTTTAATACAAAAGCTTGCATGTGTTACAACGCAATCACAGGTTCTGCTCCCTCTTATCTTTCTGAGCTGCTACACCTTTACAGTCCTTCCCGCTCTCTCATGGCTTTCGCACTTTCTCACACTTTGGCCCCCACATCTGGAACAATCTCCCCCAAGACATCAGGCACTCTGCTACTCTCTCTTCTTTCAAAAGCCAACTCAAGACATTTCTCTTCTCAGAATATTTCAATTAAACCACACTGTCCTTCACTCCTATCAGTCTGTACAGTGTATGTGTGTGTGTGTGTGTGTGTGTGTGTGTGTGTGTGTGTGTGTGTGTGTGTGTGTGTGTGTGTGCATGCGTGCATGCATGTGATGTGTGTGTGCATGTGTGTGCATGTGTGTGCATCTTTTGCATAATTATGCTTGAATACTTGTCGATATATATTCATTCTGGGGGGATAACATTTATGCTTGTTCAGCACTTTGAGCCACAGGGTAGATGCTTTACAAATTTACATTGTTATTATTAAGAATCAGTGGCACAGAGCAAGAGCACCTGCTCTTTAATGCCAAAGTTAAGCACGACTGAGTGTGGTCACCAAATGGATGGGTAACCATTATGTGCTCAGCTTTGCACCTGCCCTGAGATTTCTTCAGAGTCAAATTTTGTATACAGACTCTACTAAAGACCATAAACTGAGGTCCCCCATCAGCCCATGGCATGTGTATACACATGCAAAAAGATCACAAATGCATGTTAAAGATCCTGTAGTCCATGTCAGACTCACACTCAGTTTGGTGGACTATGGAAACAAGAAAATAACCCAGCATGCACTAAAATAATTCACAGTATGGCCTGCTTTGTGGCTGATTCAGTGATTGTCATTAACGGAAGAACAATAACAAACAATCACAGGATCAATGGGTTTTTGTTTTGTTTTTCATAACTGGAATTGAATCATCTGATTAAGCAAACTTTCAGTATCAGTTATCAATAGCACTATCAGAGACTTAGGCCCTGTGTCCTACATCAGTAATTAATAACTAATTAGTCTAATAAAGTAATATAAACACAGTGATATATCATAATATATACTGATAATGTGTCATGTGATATACTGCATAAAACCAGAAGTGGAATAAGTTTAATGGCAAGTAGATCTTAGGGGTGCTCACATAACTTTAACACATTATATTTAGTAGACTTACACGTTACACTTAGTCCTAAGACCTAACTCCTATGTCCTATCCCGACTCCTAGTCCTACCCTAGTCCAAAAGAAAGAACTTTTAAGAAGTGAAAAATGTATTGTGTCCCTAAGAATAATAAATAAATCCCTGGCAGTCTGCTGCACCTATCATCAGTGAAACCCCACAGAGTCACCAACTCATCCATTAATTTTAACAAGTGCTGCACAAGTGATCGAGGAGAGGCTGGCACTTGTCACTGGCGTATATCTGGTGACGTAACAGTATCAACCTTGCTGAAGGAAAACATTATTTAAAAAAATCAAATTACACAGTACACTAACCACAACTAAAGGCATTCGCTGTTGAAATGGAAGATCACAACAATGGCATGAGAGGTCTGCATGGCACCCATCACGATCACACCGGCAGCTGACATTGCATTCTATTTTACCCAAACAGAAGAGACTCTTAGAGAGTTGAGAGCTTCGTAGGCATAAACTCTATTCAAAAACTTTCTTTCAAAGCAATGGCTTTCTTCTGGACAATTAATAATACGTTTGATAAACATATGCTGATTATTTAATTTTGACTATATTCATTACATTTGATTTGCATGAAAATGTTGGTGTCGTATAACGTCACCTTTACAAAGAACTCGTGTCTAGAGACTAACCCACAGAAAGGTGAAGGTCATCCTCCAGTGGAAAAGAAAGTGCGCGTTGAGGAAGCGTGCGTAGTATATAATTTTGTTGGAAGGGGTCTACAACAAGAAATTGTTGTATTTGCTTTGTCTGGCAGAAATCTCATGCCAAAGGCAACCATTTTTATTTATATTTATTTAATATTTTGTATTCTATTGTGTCGCTAGTGTTAAGTTTCGCTATTGCTGACAAAGGTTGAGGTCGCAGGTCCATATCGAGGCTAATTGTAACATCGCTTTCCGATGATTCTTCCACCAAAAATTATTTAATTTCGTACGCTTGTGGCTGGATTTTATATTCGATAAATAGTCGAGGATATAAAAATAAAAACAGAGATAATGTCCTGACATTTTTAACGAGTGTATTCTATTATACTTTAAATAAACGAATTCTAACCACTTCAACCGCTGGGAGTTGTGGCGTGCTCCTGTAATCCAGCTACTTGGAGGCTTGAGATGGGAACGGTTTGAGGGCGGGGGCCCTGCCAACAGGCGTGCCATGTCGATCGGGTGTCCGCGCTAAGCCCGGCATCGATATGGGTCACTGGGGGGAGCCCCGGGGATCCAGGTTGTCTAAGGAGAGACGAACCGGCCCAGGGTGGAAACACAGCAGGCAAAAGTCTCCGTGTCGCGCAGTAGCGGGACCGCACCTGTGAATGGGCGTCTGTTAGCAGCCCGTCCGATACAGTCGGACCACATTTCTTTTGATTTTTTTTAACTAATAAAAATTATGTGAATTGCACACTTTCACAATTATATTAAAAGACTTCTCAAATTTAACAGCAGTAAAGACTTGTATATATTAACACACATACATGCATCATTCCATCAATGATTTGTACATGTGATTCCTTCTTCTTCCTCTTAATAATTTTCTATAATAATAATAATATCGTCTTCTTCCTCTTAATAATTTTCTAATTTAATAATAATCATAATAAAGTACACGGACTAATCTTGGTGTGTTCTCATGAAAGTACATCAGTTTCACGAAGAACACCAATTCGTTAGGTATACAGACTCAGTGTGTGTGTGTGTGTGTGTCTGTGTGTCTGTGTGTCTGTGTGTGTCTGTCTGTGTCTGTGTGTGTGTGCACGCGCGCGCGTGTTGTGTGTATGTATGTGTGTGTGTGTGTGTGTGTGTGTGTGTGTGTGTGTGTGTGTGTGAGTGCTGATCGGTGTCATGTATGCATAAATGGCTTGAATACATTGCGTTTTCAAGTTGTCGTTTTCTTTCGTTTATTCAAGTTATTTATTTATTTTATATTTTATGTGAGTTGTTGTCGTTTTCTTTCGTTTATTCAAGTTATTTATTTATTTTATATTTTATGTGAATTGCCTTAGTAGACCTTTACTCTGCATGTGTAAAGAATATTGTGTTTAGGTAAGTACGTATCATGTGAGTGCTCAAGGCGTCGATGAACGTGTGATAAATATACATTACCATTATCATTACTATTTACATTTATGAAAGAGAGAACTTGGCAAGTAAGATGATCAAATCTAACACTTTCTCTAACATTACATTTTCTGCAACCCCAAACAAAATCAATATTTCAGAAAAGCCCAAGTTTTGTACTTTATGCAAGTGTCTTGGTTCTTGGACTGGAGATCACTCCAAAAAACTGTGAAACATTACAGCTCCAGAATAGATGGTCAATGATTTCTCCTCCTGGCCACAAAAGAAACAAAGGCGAATCAATTATTTTTCGCAAGAACAAATATCTGCCTCTTGGTAAAGATCTATGTAAGAGCCAGATCTGGAACCACTGAAGCTGAGTGTCAATTGTGGTTTGAATAGAGTTTAAAGTTCTTCCAGTTTATAACTTGAATTTTTTATGCCACCTTTGTCCACCACCACAGATGGCCGCAGCAACTGTGATAGTATATTTTTATTACCTCCTTGAATATAGGTCCACGCTTTAGTCTTGTATCCTACTGTTGACTGTTACATTTATTTTAATGTTTTACTGGTATTCCGAAGACTAGCAGTCTGTGTGTCCTTCTTCTTCTTCTTCTCAAATTAGGAAATTGTGTGCAAGTTCTGTGAAAGTAGTGGATGCATTCTGATATAAACTCTACTTCATTTTTAGGTAAACAGTTACTGTATAATTTCTTGCAGTGTTTTAATACATCTCTCGTAAAGGAGTTACAGTTGTTTTACTATGATATTCGTGTATGGACTGATTTTGTAGCTTTGACTTGAGAAAGGGGTTAGATATGGCTGAGAAGACTTTATAAATGAGAATCTGATTATGACAGAGTTTGACTGTCCTGTGACCCCGTACGGTTCACAGGACGCTAAAATCCCTTTGCTAACTAACCTATCCTCTGCTGCAGTTCCGCCATTCGGCGCTACTCCCGCATTGTTTTATCTGCCAAACCTCTCCAAACTGCCGATGGGGCGGCACTGAATGGTACAATAAGTGCAAAATACAACCCCCAACCTGTTCATAACGAACAGTGCTATGCCGGTTGTCCCGGACGCCTGCTTTTGCGGATATCCGTTATTATAGACTGGAGCGGCTTTGGAGTCGTTTTGTTCAGGAACATTTCCACAGCACGCTTCAAAAAGTCCATTGTGTTGCCGCATGGATCTGCAGCGTGAAGTACTGCGGGCTTTTTCTGAACTGAATCGATGAGGACAGGCTGGTTTCATTATCGCTGCAGATTACATTGCAGTTTGCGGTGAAAGGAAAGTCGCATACGCACGCACGCACACACACACACACACACACACACACACACACACAGTGACACACAACACCGCACGCGCGCTCGCGTGCTCATACACACACACATACCGTGACACACACACACACACACACACACACACACACACACACACACACACGCACGCACGCACGCACGCATGCACGCACGCACGCACGCACGCACGCACGCACGCACGCACACGTGCTCACACACACACAAACACACACACACACGGACGCACACGCGTCCGCCCGCACGCACGCACAGAAACACACACGCCCGCACGCACAAAACAAAGCAACAACAACAAAAACGATTTAAAAACAAACAAACTAGGTTGCCGCTAGACCGAGGTCTTTCTCGGGGTGCTTTACTTACGACCCCTTTTCATTTTCCTTCATTTTATAAAAAAAAAAAAAATCTGCCCAAATCTTTCCCGGCGTAATCCGCCACGTCTTTAAAATCAGTTAACCATTAATGCCTAAACACGAGAACAATGACCAATCAGTCCAGATATCTCAAAGAAAACAAAAAAAACAGCACTGCGAAGGACGTCTAGTTGTTGGGTACGACATAAAACTGCAGTAGGTCGAAAAGAACATTGAAATGGTCCCATAATAACTTCACACTGAGTGAAACACGAGATGGATTTTTGTTGCTGATTTTTTTTCTTCTTTTTTTTCTTTTTCTTTTTTCTTTTTTCTTCCTTTTTTTCTTAACATTTATTTTATATGATAGCCAGAGCAGCATTAGGTGTATTTGTTCAACGAAACTGGTCGTGGTACAGCATGCATTGATCCGCGGAGTTGCAGCAAGGTGTTCAAGGTGAGAAGTAATCAAAGAGGATCGCCATTAAACCACGCTACCCTTGTTCTCTAACAGAAAGCGTGTAGTTGCAGCACCAGGGGTGTACGTATGTCTTTTTCAGGTTTGAATGCGTTGCCGGAAAAGTGTCAGGATGACATGCCGAAACACACCGACAACCACAACATTTAGACAATGGAAACGAAACAGTACAACACTTAGAGTCAGTAATCACACTATAAGTGCGTTTCCATACTGTATTCTGCTATAGATAAAACGTGACAGTCACATGGTGAGTTTGCGTAACCAGTTTAGTTACGTGTATGTGACCGTGACACTACCCTATATAATCCACGCGATCTACCAAATTAACCACGCAAATCAACCTCCTCAACCCTTAACATAGTAGTACCATTGTCTCCTCCCATAAACGTCTGCACAATCGGCTCCCAAGCCGAACTCACTCACAAATCAAGTCGAACATTGCTCAATACATTGCTCAACTATGCCTCAACAAAAACACCCGTAGAAAATACTGTTAAAAACAAAAGGGCGACTTTCTAACCAGGTGAAACTAGACCTAAGAAGGGAGAAGGAAGGATGAAATGGTGATGAAAGCAGACAGTGGATAAGAGAAAAAGATGGGTAAGACGAGAACGTCTGCTAAGCCTAATCGGCTCTCTGCCTCTTCGGATCTGCTGTCCTTTCTTCGATGCCTGGAAAAGTGACAGAGAGGGACAGAAATCTGGAGGAAGGGCCAAGAAAGTGGATAGTGAAAAGATATGGGCAAGGCGGGGACGTCAGGCACACTTTCTCGCTGTCTCACATTGGTCTTCGATGCCCGGAAATTACGGAGAGGGAAGGTGGGCAGGGAAGAGACAGACAAACAGAGAGACAGAGAGATACAGACAGACAGACACACAGAAACAGTTCCCCTGGTGACTGGGAAATTCGATAGGGAAAACGTAATCGTCTCCTACACTGGCAATCCACTGCAGTACCTGCTTCTTCCCCACTATCTATAAAACAGAAGTATAATATACAGATAATACGTCACTTTCCTACAAGACCACATCACCCAGATTGGGCAACGAAGGGAGTAGAAAAGGGGGCATTTGTCACAGTGGGATACATTTGTCAGACTATGCTCTATTAGTATTAAGCAATACTTACGCTAGAAAACTGAATAATTATTGATGGCAATATTCTTTTACAGCCCATTTACTCTCAGTGACTACCGAGAAAAATCAAAAATGCTTTTAACTCCAGTATCGGTCAGCTGGATTGGTCTCGGTGCGATTCCGCTTCGGGTCTTCTTTCTCTTCAGAAATTGTGGTTTATGGACACTGTCTTTGAGACTTTGCTCATAACAATGAATAAAACAATCAAATGGCTTTCATCGTTGTCCATCTTAATACAGAATCATTCTCATAAACTTTGCATTGCATTGTTATTTTGTGTTTGAATATTTTCCTGTAGTAAACTAGCTAGCGTTTGAAAAAATGGCCGTGACAAAAACTGCCCATATCAGAAACAAATCGAGACCAGTATGTTCAAACGTTGCCCACAGCCAAGCCACCTTCCCGGCTCATTTGTCTTCATTTTTTTCCAAATCATCTCCATGCTTTTTAACCGAATTAGTTTTGGCTAATGCAAATCACAACCGAATGAGGCAAGTTCGCATGTTTCGTGCCAGCGGAATACTAAATAGGCTACAAAGTATGTGAGACTGTGCATTGTAAAAGTGAATCAGGTATGTGTTTGTCATTTCGTAAAATAATGTTCTCGGATCTGCCGAGTCCGTACGGTGCACACTGTTAGGGGGTTCCAGCGCCTTCTGTCGGTTGTAGTTAAATGAAATGTAAATATTGACATGCCCGCCGTGTTGACCATTTTTAACTTGCTTGCGGTTGCTGTTTACTGTGTTGTGTTCACAACTGTGAATCAGATTTTTACATGTGGTTTAGTGACTTGCATTTTGAACCGGTGCAACAGTGATGTGACCACATGCGATTGACAGGACATTAAAATCCAAGAACTAACTATCTGCATGTTATTTAATCGTAATATTGTAACACAAGTCTAGGTCGAAAACTCATGTCGAGCTCATCAGTAAACAAACAAGCTGGGAAACAAAAGGGTTCTGCAACCACGACTGTAAGTGCTGAGCAAAGTTCATCTCTGACCAGGCATCAAAGGTTGTAATAAATACCTTGGCCCTATGAATCGGACACACAATTTCATATTTACAGCGCATGAGTAAACAAACTAACAAGGAAACAATAGCGGTCTGCTGCCTCGTGTGTGCTGAACAATTCTAAAGCATGTTTGACTCTGACAAGTCATCAAAAGATCATTTTACGACATGTAGTTGTCATTGTCAGTCCCATGGAATTTGCTCCTGGGGATCCTGTTGGGACTTCCCCCAGGCCAACAGCCACCTCGTCCATTGTTGAAAAAACAGGCGAAGAAAGGACACGCGAGAGCGGAATCAGATT